>CAUYSK010032618.1:0-11537 GCA_963575035.1 Avahi laniger | reverse complement strand
GCGCACATTTGCAGGAACGGCCTGGTCTGTTTAAGGCTGGCTTGAGAAAGGCTGCACGTGGAGTTTACGGGAACATTAGTCTGTTGGTCAGGGTTCCGCAGAGAAACGGAACCAGTACGGTGTGTGCGCGTGTATGTGTGTGTGCGTCTGTGCACGTGTGTGCGCGTGCGTCTATACAGTCATGCCCCCATAACATCGTTTGCACCCGTGACGGACCAAACACACGGTGGTCCCACAGATGATAGTACCGTGTTTCTGCTGCGCCTTTTCTGTTTGTATGTGTGGATGCACAGACGCTTAGCACTGTGCCGCAGCTGCCCGCGGTGCCGAGCCCGGGAACACGCTGCCCAGGTTGGCGGCCGAGGAGCTAGCGTGTAGCAGGCAGTCCCGTTGGTTCGTGCGAGTTCACGCCGTGATGTCCTCGCAGTGACGGAACTGCCTAAGGACAGATTTCTCAGGACACGTCCCCGTTGTTGAGCGAGAACGGCTGTCTAGGTCGAGCGAGAGACGTATTTGAAGGAACCAGCTCGTGCGATTGTGGGGCTGCGGGTCCGAAATCTGTAGGGCAGGCCGGAGCGCCGGGGAAGGGTCCCAGAGCCGTCTGGAGGCAGAATTCCCTCCTCCTCCGGGACCACAGACTTTTCTCTTAAAGCCTTTGACTGATTGGGTGAGGCCCACCCACCTCGCAGAGGGTCTACTGGTTGACTGATTTAAAGAGACAGGGTCTCGCTCTGTCGCCCAGGCTGGAGTGCAGTGGTCACTGTCACGGCTCACTGCAGCCTCCAGCTCCTGGGCTCAAGCTATCCTCCCACCTCGGCCTCCTGAGCGGCTGGGACCACAGGCGCACAGCTAAAGGGTCTCCCGATTCAAATGTGAATCACATCTAAACAAAATCGCTGCCCGGCACATCTAGACCGGTGTTTGACGACCAGCTGGGCACCACGGGCTCGCCAAGCGGGCACATAAAGGTGACCGTCACGCCACCTTTTGGAATCTGCAGACCTGGTGTCGACAGACCTGAGCTCGCTCTTCCTGAGCTCCTGAGCGGTGATGCGGCCTCTGTGCTGTGCTTTTGAGAATAGTCCCCAGGAGACACTGGGAGTCGAGATGAGGAAGGGCTAGTGTCCCCTGAACACATGAACGGGGGCTTTGTGTTGCCAGATCGTTCAGCTCCTCAGGTGGGTGCCTTCAGATGTAGAAAGCTGCCTCCTCCTGGAAGCCCACCCTCCCACATGCCCCCACACGGTGTTCTCTGAGACCCGAGCGCCCCTGCCCGGGAGGGCCTGCCTTCTGCCGGGAGTCGGCTCTGCAGCCGGTTCTTCTCGCCGCCCCTCCTCCCGAGATCTGCAGCCGCGGGCGCTCTATTTCTGACCCCTGACCGCAGGTGGCCTTTTCAGAACCAGAGCGCGGGAACCGCGGGCTACCTCGGCGCAAAGCACGGGGAGGGAAAAGGCAGAGGTGCGGTTCGGGTGGCAACGGGCACCTTGGGAGCAGAGCGCTGGTTCGCGCTTGTGTCGGGGACCGGGGCTCTCGGGACAGTCGCAGAGTCTCCCCGGTGGTCCCGACAGCCTGTGTAGCAGACATGAGCCCCGTACCTCCCCGCGGCAGGGTGTCCCCGCTGAAGGGCGCGGGGTTCCTGTGCAGCTCCTGTCGGCTGGGAAGTGAGATTTGGGGGCGTGGCCGGGAAAGTCCTGTGGTCTGCTTAGCGGTGTTGTCCCAGTGTCCGTTCCTGGCATTGACTCTGTCCTTCGGTCACGTCAGATGTCACCTTTGGGGAGGCTGGGTAAAGGGTACCCAGGACTCTCGTTACTATTTTTGCGACTCGCCGTACTTCTATGATTCTTTCAAAATTAGGTGGTGGTGTTTTCTTTTTAACTTGCCCCAAAATGGGGATTGGGAGAGGTTATGTTGACCGTGAGGTGTGTCTGCCTGGATGCCGTCGGGGGCCAGGGCTGTGACTCCCCGACGGGCCGGGAGCCTTAGGCCAGCCTCGGGGGTCAGGGCTCCTTTGGTCCACCGGGAATGCCATCCGCTTGGGAGGCTGTTAGCCTTCGGTGGGCGGAAGCGCACAGATAGGAAAAGTGAAGCGACAACGGGGTGTTTAAGACACGGCGGCCTCAGCCCGTGGTCCACGGTGCTGGGCGGGTTCTGAATTCCGCCAGAAGAGACCGTGAGCCTGCAAGGATGGCGCCTCCCCGAGGCCCGCACGGACCTGGCCAGCAGCACATGGTTAGCTGGGATCCTCCCGACCCGCGTGACGGGAGTCGGAAAAGCAACGAGGCCGGTTCTCCCTCCGGCGTCACGTGACAGCCACGGGGCAACGTCACTGCGTTGCTGGGGCCAGGAGAGGCTGGAGAAGAACTTAGCGTGTTTGTCGCGCACGTGGGGTGCTTGGAACTCCCCTTACTCGGGGCAGAGCAGTGGTTTTGGCCTGCGCTGTCTTCCTCCGCACCACCCAGCCGACTTCTAGAATGGGGGTCCCCTGACGGGCCAGGGCCACCTTGCGCTGCGAGCCGTCGTCTCGTGCGTGGTCAGAGCCTCGTCACGTGCTGGGCAAGGGGGACACAGACCCTTCCAGCACCTACGGGGCCCGTGCTGTGCACAGTAGGCGGGTGGAGGGGGTCACAGGCACAAAGTGTGGCCTTAGAAGAGGGCGCCTCCCGTCCAGCCTCGGTGGGTGTGGCCAGGCAGGGTCGCAGGCCCTGGGGCCACCTCTTCTGATTTCTGACAACTAATTCAGACGTTATGTGCAGGCCACACATATCTGCTGGCCGAAGGCAGTTTATGAGCCGTCAGCTTGTGACCCGCGACTCAGGATGCTGCCGAGATCGTTCTAGACCCAGCCCTGTCGGGCGGCGCGCTCCTTCCCTCCCGTGTCCTGCCGTTGCCTGGTGAAGCCGTTTCTCCCCCGTCCTCACGCGTGGCCCCAGCCGCATTCCTGCCTCGAGTTCTCCATTCCTCGCTGGAAACCACCTCCGACTCCCAACAGCCTGGCGATCGCCCTGAACGCCCACCAGCGTCGCCGTGTCGCCGGCTGTCAGGGCCCGCACGGCCCGACAGTGGTGTCGTGGAAAGAGCGAGAGGCCAGCCCCAGTCCTGACTTAGCAGCTGTGAGCCACCGGGAACGTCTCTGAACCTGACTTGCTCAGTCAGCGCGACGGGGGCAGTCACGCCTGTCCCCCGGGCTGGGTGTCGGGCCAACTGCAGACGCACAGGTGCTCAGAGACGCTCCCTCCCGCCCTCTGTCCCTCTGTCTTCCTTTTCCTCTGTCAGCTGGGAAAGCTTGCTTGACGGGCCCCAGATGTTACAGAGCCATTAAAAGTGAGATCAAGGCCGGGCACGGTGGCTCATGCCTGTAATCCCAGCAGTCTGGGAGGCCGAGGCGGGAGGATCACTTGATACTGGGAGTTCGAGGCCAGCCTGGACAATGTAGTGAGACCCCCATCTCTACAAAAAACAGAAGAATTAGCTGGATGCCATGGCACACGCCTGTAGTCCCAGCTACTCAGGAGGCTGAGACAGGAGGATTGCTTGAGCCTTGGAATTGGAGGCTGCAGTGAGCTGTGATGACGACACTGCACTCTAGCCTGGGTGACAGAGCGAGACCTGTCTCAAAAAAAAAAAAAACCAAAAAACACATTTAAAAAAAATCTGTGCTTCACTATCAGGCCCTTAGAAACGTGGTCGTTGCCTCACAGATGCGGTGCTGATGCAGGAGAGAGTGTGCTGGGGTTCTGGGGTGAGTCCGTGCTAAGGCCGCATGGTGGGAGTGAGCGTCCCAGCGGCCCCAGAGGGCCCGACCGGGCAGGCGGGTTGGGGGAGAAGCGAGAACCAGAGGGGCGGTCAGAGCGGAGGGCTGCGGTCCGGGTGGGCAGGCGGCGTTGCCCGGGGAAAGGCGGGGGCGCTGGGCACGCGCCTCTGGAACCTGCCGCGGTTCCCAAGGTCGCAGGCCCTGTGAGCGCGCGCTCCTGCACGCCTTCCTGCCGCCAACAGGCAGCCCTTTGTCCCCGCGCCCGCAGCGCCCTCCCTGGCCTCGTCCCTGTGGCGACTCCGGCCCTTCCTCGGAGGCCCAGCCCCAATGTCACCTCACATCCCGCTGCTCCCCGAGCGCCCGATCGATTCCCCTTGGCGGCGCTTCCGCCACATGGACGTCGTCGTACCCGTTTCTCTTCCCTCCCGACCGCGTGTGCCCTCCGAGCAGGGACCGTCTCGGTCCTCAGTTTCCCTCAGCCACTGGCCCAGCCTGTAAGCGACTCTCTGCCCAGAGGTTTGTTGGATCCAGGACCTTCCTTTCCAGCCTCCACCACCAGGCTCTGCCCCCCGACAGATGCGTGGACGTCGCGTCTTGTCCCGTCTCGTCTTTTCGCGATGGCTGCGGGACGGCCTCGGGTTGGCCGGGACGCTCTCCCGGAGCCTCAGCTGCCGCCTCGCCGCCTGTGGGTTCGGGGTTGCTCAAGGCGGTTGTCAGTGTCTCCGCATCTCTCGAGGGGATCCTGTGCCTCCTCCCGCCGGCTGAAATGCTGGGGTAGATCGATGACGATTTCCTCCGTGGACTCGGACTGGAGTGGAAGGGCCGCCACGGTCCCCGGGCGTGACCTCGGGCTCTTGCTCGCTGGGCTCAGCGTGGGGTCCCGGCCTAGGGGCGGGAGGGGCTCCAGGTAGACCCACCGTGGCTGAGAGAAGGACAGAGGTGGTGCCATCACCCCTCCAAGGGGCTCTGGGCCCTGGGAAGGCCGATGCTCTGTGAAGCGTGACGTGGGGGCGGGGCATCCTCGCGACAGGGTTCCTGCTGTAGCCCAGTGGAAATACCTGCTCGTCGGCCTTTTTTTAACAGATTTATCGGGATGTAATTCACATACCATACAATGTGCCCTTTTTAAAGTATGTAAAATTGGACACTCTGTAAAGCAGACACCTCCGAGTGGGATCCCCGCGTGGCTCAGCTGGTCTCGAATGCTGCTGTGGGCGCCTCCAGGGCAAAAGGCCCAAACAGCCCCTTCCCCCACAGCAACCCCATGCCCCGTTTTCTGGCCCCCTGAGTGGCCTGGTCCTGACGTCTGTCCCCTGCAGCTGATCCACCTGGAGATCAAGCCGGCCATCCGGAACCAGATCATCCGCGAGCTGCAGGTCCTGCACGAGTGCAACTCGCCCTACATCGTGGGCTTCTACGGCGCCTTCTACAGCGACGGCGAGATCAGCATCTGCATGGAGCACATGGTGAGTGCGCACCGGGACCTGGAGGGCTTGGGACCAGGGGCACGTGCGCAGGACCAGGAACTCAGGCGGAACGGGGGGTGTCAGGGAGAAGTCTCCCCACCTGGATCCTCGAAGCCCTTGTTCCCCGAAGCCACAACACACTAGTTTCCAGGGGGTCCTTCTGGGGCCCCTCGACGCCCATGCGAGCATCTGTGTCTGTAGATGCATCTGGGGACTTTATGTTTGTTTATTTGTTCAGAGGTGGGGCTCTCATTGTTACTCCTGGGCTCAAGTGATCCTCTCGACTCAGCCTCCCGAGCAGCTGGGACTGCAGGTGCACACCACCATGCCTGGCTAATTTTTTAATTTTCTGAAGAGACGGGGTCTTGCTATGTTGCCCAGGCAGGTCTCAAACTCCTAAGCTTAAGTGATCCTCCCACCTCGGCCTCCCAGAGTGCTGGGATTACAGGCGTGAGCCATCGCGCCCAGTCAGATTTTTAAACATTCACACGCTCTGCCCAACTTTGCTGCTTCACTCGCTACATCAGGGAATCATTCCCTGACAGCGTGAGGGAGCTGTTCCGTCCTGCCACCTGCTGTGCAGTGTTCCCGCGCGAGTGTGGACGGCATGGGAACTCATTAAACGCTCCCTTGCTGGGGACGCTTAGGTTGTGTCCAGCCCCCGCCCCATCTCGAGTCACGCTGCGTTGGGCATCCTTGCACGGGAGCAGGCGCACCTGTGGGTGGAGCCCTGCAGTGGCGTTGCTGGCTTCGAGGGTACGAGCGACTAAAACTGGATCGGTTTCCAAATCGCCCTGCACAGAAGACATGGCCACCCGAGCTTTCTCCAGGGCAGCTCGTGCCTTGCCCAGCTCAGACCCGCAGATCACAGCGTCTGGGGTGGAGCACAGACACCGCCACGTGGATTCCGACGTGCCGCCTTGTTAAGACACTCTGGCTTTGAGGCCGAGAAGTGGGCGGGAGGGAGCGTAACGAAAGCAGAAGTGGTCAGAGCCCAAGGCCTCCTGCCAAACCAAGCCCGCCAGGTATCGGACCACCCGCTGCAGGCCTCCCCTTGCAAAACCAGGCTGCAACAAGGCCTCAGGCACGTCGGCCTCCGGTCCGCCCTGGAAATGCGCTGTCCTCTTTGACAGTTTTGTAAGAAAGACAGGAAACGAATTTCAGCCAGGGCCCCCTCTCAGCCATGTGATGAGACGCCTGGCCCCTTTCTCACCTGGGAAGGAGGGTCGCCTCTGCCCCAGCTGCAGAGTCATGGTGCGGGTGAGAATCAAAGGGTGGCGTGAGGATGAGGAAGCGCTCTGTGGTCTGAGGCGGCCCCTCTCTGTCCCACTGTGCTGCGGCATCCTCTCACCCTGCCCCCTGCTCAGGAGCTCGTGGGTTAGCTCTTAGGCCTCCTCTCTCCCGTGCGGGAAAGGGGGAGCCTTTTGTTCTTGGGGAGTTTTAGATAGTGCTTCTGGAGCCGGCCCCCACCCCCGCGGGCTCCAGCCACACCCCATGCAAGAGGGAGACGGGAGCCATCCTGACTGCGTTTGTCAGGCTCGTTCTTTAGAACTCTGAGTTTAATGTTTTTGCCTTGATTTTTTTTTTTTAACTTTTTTGTAGAGATGGGGTCTCACTGTGTTGCCCAGGCTGGTCTCGAACTCCTGGCCTCCAGCGATCCTCCTGCCTTGGCCTCCCAAGGTGCTGGAATTGCAGGCATGAGCCACCGTGCCTGGCTCCACTCCACTTTTATAACAAGCTGGGGACAGTGGACCGTGTAGACAGCACACAAGTAAAAAGCCGTGTTCAGCGGTAGCCCACACACCCACGATTTCTACTGATAGGGTCTGTGATTTCAAAATAAATGTGGGTGATAAAAGGCATATGTGACAGACCCACGGCGAGTGTCACTCCGAGTGGGGAGAAACCGAAAGCCTGTCCTCTAAGATCTGGCAGGAGACAGGGTGCCCATTGTCACCGCTGTTACTCAGCACAGCGCTGGGAGTCTTGGCTTGGGTGGTCGGGTAAGAGAAGGAATCAGAGGGCCTCCAAGCTGGAAAGGAAGAGCTCAAAATATCCTCGTTTGCGGACGACGGGAAGACATCTGCACCCCATCCCCACTGCAGCGCTAATCACAGCAGCCAAGATTCAGAATCGCCGCGAGTGTCCTCCAACGGCTGAGTGGATACAGAGATCACGGCGTGTGCACACGTGGAGTATTATGTAGCCACGAAAAAGAACGACACCCTGGCATTGCAGCCACGCAGATGAACCGGAGGACGTCATGTGAAGCGAAATGCACCAGGCACAGAAAGACAACCTCACCTGGTCTCACACGCGGGCGCTGAATATTGAAAACGATGGATCTCATGGAGACGAAGAGTAGAATGACGGTCACCGGAGGCTGGGAAGGGTCGCAGGGAGGGGGATAGAGTGGGGGTGGGTCACGGGTACACAAGTGCAGTTAATTAGATGGAATGAACAGTGTTTGATAGCACAACAGCGTGACTGTAACCAACAGGACATCAGGGTGTACTTTAACTAGAGGAGTGGAATTGGAGTGTTCCCAACACAAAGAAATGTTAGCCCGTGTGACTAATTCATGCCCTGTGCCTGTATGCAAACATCACACGTACCCTGTGAACATATAAAACTATTATGTGCCCGTGATAGTTAAAAATAATTCTAAAAAATTTTTAAAACAATTTTAAAATAATTTTTAAAAAATCAAGCAACTACACAAATAAATACAAATTATTAAAAGTTTTAAAAATTCCAGCTGGGTGTGGTGGCTCACACCTGGAATCCCAGCACTTTGGGAGGCTGAGGTGGGAGGATCGCTTGAGGCCAGGAGTTCAAGACCAGCTGGAGCAACATAGCAAGACCCCATCTCTACTAAAAGTAGAAAAATTAGCTGGGCATGGTGATGGCGCCTGTATTCCCAGCTACTTGGGAGGCTGAGGCAGGAGGATCGCTTGAGCCCAGGAGTTGGAGGCTGCAGTGAGCGGTGATGATGCCACTGCACTCCAGCCTAGGTGACAGAGCAAGACTCTGTCTCAAAAAAAAAAAAAGATCTAGAAGAATGTAAGTGACTCTTTAGGGGAGGAGGCGATGGGGGGTCAGAGGGTTATTTATTTACATGTGGATTCTTTATAAGAAAAATGCATTCACGTGCTACCTGCTTGCTAAAGGTACAATTTCAGGAACATGTAAAACACACACCACACACACAACATAAATGCGCATGGTGGTGCACAAAGGGTAATTTGGGGTCACCAAGGCGTCGCTGCAGTGTCTCGTGTACCACATCCTGCCTCTGTGACTCGGGCAAGTTCCTTACCCGGCCACGCTTGGTCTTCTCAGCCGTAGACCAGGGGCTCCCAGCCAGGGCCGTTCTGCTCCCCCAGGGGACTCCTGGCACTGTCTGGAGGCATTTTGGTTGTCACAACTGGGGTGTGACCCTGAATGTCCTCATTCGGCAACTGTTTATTGCCACTCTAAGAATGCAAGCAGCTGTGGTAGGAAGCAGGGATTACAGTTAAAAGCAATTTTCTTTAATTCTTGTAAGGTTGATGGATAAAAATGAGAAAAGTAGAATAATTCCCATCTCGCCCTGCTCTAAAGCGGGGCCGGGCAGCGCCTGGCCAGACCAGGCTGGTCGGAACACCTGGTCCCGGCGCTTCCTCCAGGCCTTTCCGAGCCGCGGCCGCACCCACCCTGTGTCCCAGCACGTCTGTCCCTCCAGCTGCTCGAGACGGTCCCACGTGCGCTCTGGAGGGCTCAGGGTGTGTTGGGTTTTCTAGAACTCCCCACGGACTTTCCCACTGAGTGTGGCCGGGCAGAAGTGGCCAGAGAGGGGACGCCCGGGCCTCCCTGAGTCCTGGCGCCGAGCGAAGCGGAAGGCGTCTCGCGGGGCAGGAGTCGTGGAGCAGCGTGGGGGGGAGGTCCCGACCCCTGGCGTCACCTCCCCAGCCTCGGTTCTGCTTTCCGCCCCATCAAAGAACTCGGCCCTGTCTCCCCTGTCCTGGGAGTGGCCACTGGGCGTGTGTGGGAGCCTCGACCTCCGCGCAGCCCCCGACTCCCGGGTTCTGGTCTCCAGGTTGGTTGCAGGAGGCTCGGGCTGGATGGCGAACTTCTGCTTCCCGGTTCACTCAGGCGTCCAGGCCGCACCCGGTGTGAAGGGCGTGCTGCGTCCTTCACAGGACACGCGGCACAGCGGGCGGGAGATGGCGAGATCACGGGGCAGGGGGCCGAGGTATTGCCGCTTCCTGCACTGGCCGCACTGGGTGTCACTCCCGCGGGGAACACGCCCTCAGGTGCCCCCTCAGTTCTGCCCTGAGTTTCCTCACGGGGGGCCGGGGACGGGCAGGTGCCCAGACGCGAAGTTGGCAAGGAGGCCGAGAAGCCCCACTGGGGGCCAGGACCTGCCTCGCATCTGCCGCCCGGCGGCTGTGTCCTCATGCTCCCCCGCCCCTCGCTTGCTGGGCACAGACCCCAGGACGCGCCACAGGAGGGAGCCTGGCAGGCACATGAGGCCGGCCCCAGGGCTATCGGTGCCCCCGGCCGGGTTTGGGCCACAACTGGAGCAGAGCCCCTGCCCCAGCGCCCTCAGGAAGGCCGGGTCACGAGACCGGTTCTGGGAAGGGGACACGCTGGCACCCTGGTCCTGTTCGCTTCCTGCCCTGATTGGCCACAGGGGCCCGAGGCCTCTGCCTCCACCTCGCCGAGAGCGGGAGATGCTTCCCTGTGCTACCTGGGGAAGCGCAGCTGTCCCTTCCTGACCGGCCGCTTCTTTTCCTTGTGACCCCAGGACGGGGGCTCCCTGGACCAGGTGTTGAAAGCAGCCAAGCGGATTCCCGAGGAGATCCTGGGGAAGGTTAGCATTGCGGTAAGTCCCGCCCTCCAAGGGACGTCCCTGCTGGGGCCTCAGGTCCCCCCAGGACTCTCCCGGTTGCCACCGTGTGCGCTGCTGGCCCTGCGCACTCAGGCGCCGGCAGGTGGCTCTGGGCGCTCGCTGAAGGAGCATCCGGGCGGGATGGGGGACGCCGGGACCTCTGAGGGCCGAGGGCCAGGGCAGGGTGTGAGCCCGCGCATGTGGGACGGGCGTCGGATGGAACGAGATGCTGGGGGCTTGGCGCTCCGCACAGTGGCCTCCCAGAAGTAAAAGCTGCTGTCGGTGGGGTCTCCGTCGCTTGTTTCACTTCTAGGAATCTGCCCTCCCGGGCGTAGCTCGGTGAAACAGCCCTGGAGGCCTTAACGTTTCAGTCTGGGGGCCCTCAGCACGGGCCTGGGACCCCAGTGCTCGGCAGATGGTGCCTGTCGGCTGAACACGCCGAACCCAGCCGCCCAGCGCACACCAGACCCTCCCTGGCGGGGCCCTGAGCCGCCGTCCTAGCTTCTGTCTGAGCTCCGTCCCGTGGACCAGGCCGCGGTGGCGTCTGCCTCTGCCGTGGGCGGTCGTGTGGGAATCACTGGGTCGACGCTTACACGGGGCGGCGTCACCAGGCCCCGCCCTGGCGAGCTAGCGCTCCTGAAACGGGGCTGCCCTGGCGGGTCCTTGCTCTGCGCTCGCTCGGGTCGGGGGGAAAGCCCCCTCGTGCCGCTGTTGCGCTGACCCCCACCCCACGGCCCCTGCAGGTGCTCCGGGGCCTGGCGTACCTGCGGGAGAGGCACCAGATCATGCACCGAGGTGAGCGTGGCCCGGCCCTCCCCGGGGTCGAGGATCGAGGGGGTGGCGGGCGGCGGCGAGCCCCCTGCTCCCTGGCCTGTCTCCGCAGACGTGAAGCCTTCCAACATCCTGGTCAACTCCAGGGGCGAGATCAAGCTGTGCGACTTCGGGGTGAGCGGGCAGCTCATCGACTCCATGGCCAACTCCTTCGTGGGCACGCGATCCTACATGTCTGTGAGTGTCCGCGTCTCGACCCTGCCCGTGCCCCGCCGATCTGCTCTGTCCTGCCGCGTTTCCCCGTCCTCTCGGCATTCGGACTCGATCCCCCCGTCGCTTAGGTTTCTGTCTGCGGCAGGGCCTACCGGGGCCCTCCCGTAACTTCCCCACCGAGAGGCGGGGCTCTCAGATGATTTAGGCCACGACTGGGGGGCCGGGAACCTGCCCAGCTGGTCCCGGGAGCAGGTCCTGAGGAGTGTGTGTCTTAGGGACGTGGCCGTCCCTGCACCGTGGGCTCTCCGGGAGCTGCGGTCACCTCCGGCGCCCGGCCTCGGCTGAGGTCTCTCCAGCAGGCACGGGGGGTGGATGAGCAGCGGGTGGCATTGCTCTGGCCACGGCTCGTCAGCCCAGAAAGAGGGGTGGCCGGAACCGGGAACCGGGCAGGCCCATGCCCTGC
>CAUYSK010032616.1:0-10593 GCA_963575035.1 Avahi laniger | reverse complement strand
AATTCTTTCTTTTTTCTCTTTCTTTCTTTCTTTCTTTCTTTCTTTCTTTCTTTCTTTCTTTCTTTCTTTCTTTTTCTTTCTTTCTTTCTTTCTTTCTTTCTTTCTTTCTTTCTTTCTTTCTTTCTTTCTTTCTTTCTTTCTCTCTTTCTCTCTTTCTCTCTTTCTCTCTTTCTTTCTTTCGAGACAAGGCCTTGCTCTGTCTCCTGGACTAGAGTGCAGTGGCATCATCACAGCTCACTGCAACATCAAATTCCTGGGCTCAAGGGATCCTCCTGCCTCAGCCTCCCGAGTAGCTGGGACCACAGGCACGGCCACCACACCCAGTTAATTTTTCTATTTTTAGTAGAGACAAGGTCCTGCTCTTGCTCAGGCTGATCTTGAATCTCTGGCCTCAAACGATCCTTCTACCTCGGCCTCCCAAAGTGCTAGGATTGCATGAGGGAGCCGCTGTGCCCAGCTCAGAAACCAGAATTCTGATAAAACAAAGCCTGGAGTGCCCTTGATGCCACAGACAACTTTGATCCTCCCACCTTGCAGACATGGTGACAATTTCACAGACAGGCACTGTGGTGCCCCTCGCAAACCAGAGTCCGGAGTCGGGATGGCCCCCAGAAGATTACAGATCAAGTCATTAGCTCCAGCTGGCTGCCATGAGCAGAAATTGAAAGGGCCTTCAGATCAGCACAGACCTTGATAGTGGAGCACCTGGTAGGTGCAATCAAGACAGGGACTGCAGAGACAAAGGAAGAGCAGAATGGGAGATGGAAAGGTCTGTTGTGGAAGGCGTAAGCCTCCTCCTTACGATCGTAGACTTGCTATAAAGACCCCACCCCCACTCCTGACCCAGAGTGGCTCTGATGCCTGGAATACATCTAAAGGGATAGTTTCCTGTGCTTTCTAGTGTCTCCCAGTCCAGCCGAGCCACCTCTGTTTTGAGGAATCTGGCTTGAGGCTGTGGGGGAAAGTGCCGGTTTGGCTGCTAAGGCACTGGGAGCATAAACGTGGCTATTACAAGGAAGAAGACAAATGGCAACATCAGCTGAAGTAGCCAAAATTGGGAAGATAGGGAGACACTCAAGCTGGCAGAGCAAAAAGTTCTGGGACCTGAACAGTCTGACGACTCAGCCTCTTCAGAAGAGACGGAAACACCAAGAAGGGAGAGTGAGAAGACCCTAGGAAATAAACCAACGAACCATTGGATGAAAAGGAAAACTCCTTTTATATCTAAGCCTCCCAAACGCGATCGATCTCATCTTTAAGAAATTGACAATCCCTTCATCAGATAGAACTCTGGGGCGAAGCAAAACTCTAGTGCTTTACTTTTACAATACTCTCGTGCTCCAAATACGGTGGTGGTGGAAAAATAGCTCCAGTCTTGTACTCTGAAGAGGAGGAAGCTAGGAAAGAGGAGAAGGAAGAAAAGTGAGGCCAAAGCGACAATTCCATTGGTAACCCAAGGAAATGGAGCAACCAAGACCACTACAAAAAATCTGAAAGGAGAAGTAGCCAAAAGCAAGATTTCAGATCTGCACTCCCAGCCAAGAGAAACTGAGGAAAATCCGATTTCTTCAAGCAGGGGAGAGTTGATTGGGAAGGTTAAAACCAAGGCGAGAGAATACAGGAAACAAAACTCCATTTATCTCTCATTATCCTGGAACATTCTAGAGCTGTCCTTCCAGTAAGATAACCCACATGTAGTTATTTAACTTTGAATCAATCAATTAAAAATAAAATTAATTTGTAGTAGGCACATTTTAAGTATTCAGTAGGTACATGTGGTGGATCACTACAGTGGATCAGCTACTGTATGGGACAGCACAGATATCAGACATTTCTATCTTCATAGAAAATTCTTTTGGACAGCCCTGTTCTAGAGCAAATCACACCTCTTTCTAGACAAGAAAAATTAAAATACTGCACACATACGGGCAAGGGAAAATACAGTAAACATAAAGGAACAATGATTACCCTGACCTCAGTCTTTTAACACAAAAACCTGAGCATCAGAAGATAAGAAAGTTTACCTGAAATCTGGAAGAAGAATTGTCACGTGAACATGATCAGAAAGTACACCGTTCACATGTACTTGTTTTCCTGTGGAGAAAAATCTTCAAACATGTCTTCTGGATAACTTAGAGATAAATGAAAATAAAGAACTCAAGAATGGAAAAATTGTGATATAAAAGCTAAAGTAAACCTTGAAACTAGTTAAACATAGAAATATGAATAAAGACATTATAAATGTGGATGACATAAAAATTAAAATATTAGGAAAAATTCTTGACAAAGAAGATGCATAATGTAAATAACATTAGTACCTATGTTCTGGCTCTGCAGTCTCAGATTTTTTTTAAAGTGTGTGTTAGGAATTGGTGGCAAGGATGCAGGGAGAGTAAGACTGTGCTTTTCTCCCTAATTTCATATAGGTGGGAAGCAGTAAATTATTTCCTTTATTACTCTCATGTACTGAGAAAGTTCGTGATTGTAAATATTTGAGATTGTGTCTCCTTAAGACACAATGTATATTTTCTATCTTATTCGGGAAAAAGAAAAAAAGCAAGTAAAGAACTTTCATAAAATATCATATAGTAAAAGAAACAGAAGAAAACATACAAACAAAAAGCATGAGAAATATTCATGGCGTGTCATTTAGAGGCTATAGGTTCATATTAGTTGAAACAACCAAAATGCAAAATATATATATTTTTTTACCAGAAACACAACTGTAAAAGAATTTCAGCAGAAGGTTAAAAATTAGACAAAACTGTACTAGGTAATAGCAACAGAAAGAACACCATGGGTGCTGCCACGTGAGTCAAAATAGAAATCATTTCCAAGAAGCAATAAATGGCCAGAGAGATAATTTTATTTTGAATGAAAAATCCACAATGATGATGTAACAGTTGTGAAACTTGATGCACCAAATAACATAGAATGTAAATATATCCAGTGAATATTTTTAAATATGCAAGGAAAATTTGACAAAACAATAGCAGTGAGGATTTTTTAAGACATCTTTTAGTTTTTGACAGCTCATTTAGAGGAAAAGAATATATGAAAGCAATGACCAATTCATTCAGTTGCAAGTATTTCTTGAGTATGTCTGCCACCGTGCCAGGATCTAATGATACAAGAGTGAGAAGGGCAAATATAGTACATGTACTTTAGAGCTTCATGTATATGTGAGAGCTTATTCATAAAGATGAATCTTTTTACTTATATATCAAGGCATATCTTCTTATGTATTACTTAGAAATAAATTTGACAAGACATATACATTATGTGAATAAAACTACAAAAAATTCATAAACCTTGAAACCAGCCTGAGCAAGAGCAAGACCCCGTCTCTACTAAAAATAGAAAGAAATTAATCGGACAACTAAAAATATATATAGAAAAAATTAGCCGAGCATGGTGGTGCATGCCTGTAGTCCCAGCTACTCGGGAGGCTGAGGCAGAAGAATTGCTTGAGCCCAGGAAGTTTGAGGTTGTTGTGAGCTAGGCTGACACCATGACACTCACTCTAGCCCGGGCAACACAGTGAGACTCTGTCTCAAAAAAAAAAAAAAAAAAAATTCATAAACCATGCTATGTATAAATGAATAGATAGATGTTTTCCAGAAGAGAAAACTCAATATTGGAAAGATATCAATTCTTATTACATTATTCTGTACTTTTAAGAAAGTGACAAGTGTCAACAGAATTTTGGGGGATTGGGGGATATTTGCAGGGTTATTTTAAAGTTCATCTGGAAACAAATCGAAGAGAAGAGTGAACTAAAATATCATTTAAATTTTATTTTGATAACGGGTGTCAGTGTCCCCAGGCAAAGACCGCAGCAAAGCACCTATAGTTGAACAAGTTGAGTTTATTACCCATCATATCATGGGTGATCGTGCACCCTGAGGAATGATGGGGCACCTTGCTGATTGTAACTATTTATTTGACAAATATTTATTGAAAACTCATTACTTACCAGGCAGTACTCAGGCAGTATTAATCTATATACTTCAGATAACACATTAACAAATATTACATGTAGAAAATATTTTATATAAAGCAGGTTAGCAAAAGAGACTTTTCCTGCTATCTAGGGGTTTGGCCTTAAGAAGCTGTGAAAAATACTTAGCATATGATCTACGCAGGATGTGCAAAGACTTTGGAAGACTGGTTTCATGACACCTAGCTTATCAATTGTCTCCAGTTTTCATAAAATAAGGCTAAGAATTTATTAAAAATTTCAATATTGGCAAAGAATATGTCCTTAGAGAGTTGTCTGAGTTCTTAAGATGGGAGGAGGAGTGGCTCAGGGAAAGCTTTCAAAGCAATTGACATGTCCACTGGAATTTGGGGGATTCAGTGAGTAATGACTCACACCTATAAAAATTTAAAAGTTAGCAACAAGTCAGTATGAACTCGTATAACACAGTGAGAAGACAGAGGCTCTTCTAGGAGCAAGCTGAACTTTCACTGATAGCTGGGGGAAGGGGTATGTGGTATCTGTGGGACAGATGGCGAGTCCGCAGAAGGAAACCTCTCATGCACTGTTTTTGGGAATGCAAAAGTGTACAATCACTTTGGATGCCAGTTTTGCAGTTTCTTACGAAATGAAACATACTCTTACCTTCTGATCCAGCAATCATGCCTCTCTGGATTTACCCGAATGAATTAAAAACTTACATTCACACAAAATCCTGCATACAGATATGTATAGCAGCCTTATTCATAATTGTCAACACTTGGAAGCAGCTAAGATGTCCTTCAGTAAGTGAACCTACAAACTGTGATATATCTGTACAGTGGAATATTAATCAGAGCTAAAGAGAAAGCCATGGAAGACATGGAGAAATCATAAATGCATAATATTAAGTAAAAGAGGTCAATCTAAAAAAGTTAAATACTGCTTGATTCCAAATATATGACATTCTGGAAAGCGAGAACCATGGAGACAGGAAAAAGATCAGTGGTTTCTGCAGACTTTGAGAAGGGAGAGAGATAGGGACAAATAGGTGGAGCATGGGGGGTTTTAGAGCCTGTATGATACTATCATGGTGGATACATGTCATTGTACATTTTTCAAAACACATATTAATAGAATGTACAACACAAAGAGTGAACCCTAAGGCAAACTGTGGACTATGGTTGATATGAAGTGTCAGTGTTGGTTCATCAGTTGTAAGAAATGCACCACACTGGTGGGGATACTGATGGTGGAGAAAGCTGCTTGGGAGGGGAGGGAGTATGTTGGAACCCTCTGTATTTTTCACTCAATTTTGCTGTGAACTTAAAACTGCTTTTAAAAAATAAAGACTGTTCATTTAAAAAACGTACTACATGAGACATAGCAGAAGAAACAATTAGGAAGCTTGAAGACATGGCAATATAAACTATCCAAAATGGACCATAGATGGGAAAAGAAAGACTGAAAAAATATAAACAGAACTTCAGTGAACCAATGAGCAGTATTATCAACTGACTTGACCCATTTTGTATTTACAGAATAAACAACTCAAAATATATGTTCTTTTCAAGTACATATAAAACATTTGTCCAAATAGAACACATTCATGTCCACGAAATAATTCTAAATAAGTTAAAAAAGGATTCGAGATATACAAAGTATCTTGTGTAATCATAATGCAATTAAACTAAAAATGAATAGCAGAAAATCTCTGGATATATCTTCAAAGATTTGAAAGTTAAATAACATATTTCTAAATACCCCAGAAATGGAAGAAGAAATTGAACAGGAAATTGAAAAGTATTTTTGAACCA
Source organism: Avahi laniger (assembly GCA_963575035.1). NCBI lineage: Eukaryota > Metazoa > Chordata > Mammalia > Primates > Indriidae > Avahi > Avahi laniger. Next base: position 4,818 of record CAUYSK010032616.1, on the reverse strand, counting down.
AATGAAAATGAAAACACAGCGTATTAGACTTTATGGGATACACCTAAAGCAGTACTTAGAGGAAAATTTATAGACCTAAACATTGGTGTTAGTATAGAAGAAGTATCTCAAATCAAAGGCCTCACCTTCCACTTTAAAACACTAGAAAACAAAGGACAAATAAAACTCAAAGTAAAAAGAAGAAGAAAGGAAATAATAAAGATTAGAGAAGAGATAAATGAAGTAAAAAACAGAAAAACAACAAACAAAATCAAAGTAACCAAAAGCTGGTTGAGAAAAATCAATAAACTTGTAGTCAGATGGGTCAGGAAAACAAGAAAGAAGAAAAAAATTACCAATATCTGGAATGAGAAACGTGATATTGCTGTAGTTGGTACAAATATTAAAAAGATAATAAGGGGAAATCATGAGAAACTTTATAACAATAGAACACCTTACATGTAATGGACAAATTTTTTCAAAGGCATCAGCTAACAACACTCACTCAAGAAGAGACAGGTAACTTGAATAACCTTATATTTACTGCAGTAATGGATTTGTCCTAAATGGCCTCCCCAAAAACCAAAGAAACAAGCAAATCTACAGGCCTCAGTGGCTTCACTAGGAAATTCACAATGAAATGTGATTCGGTCATAAAAAGGAATGAAGTACTAATATGCATTAAAACATGGATGGCCATAAAAATATCATGCTATGTATGGGAAGGCAGATTAAAAAGATCACATATTAATGGTGGCCATATAAAAAAAATCACATACCAATTATATAACATATCCAGGATAGGTAAATCCTTAGAGACAGAAGGCAGACTGGTGGTTGCCAGGGATTGGAGGATGAGGGGGGATGGGAGCAACTGCTTACCTGGTACAGGGTTTTCGTTTGGAGTAATGAAGATGTTTAGGAACCAGATAGAGGTGGTGCTTATTCACATTGTGAGTATAGTAAGTGCCACCAATTTTTTCTCCTAAAAATGGTTAATTTTATGTTATATGAACTTCACCTAAAAATGAAAAGCTGGTAGGGGGACTTATAGAATCTAGAAAATGGAAAAAAGTGGTACCATTTATAATACCATTGTAATGTGAAATAAGAATAACTCTGACAAAACATACACAAGGCCTAAGCACTGAAAACTAAGCCTTGCTGAGAGAAATTAAAGAGCTAAATACTCATGTTCCATGGATTAGAAGTTGCAATAATTTCAAAATGTCAAATATTTTCCAAATTGATCCGTAAATTCAATGCAAAGCCCATGACATCCATTTTTTTCTTTGTAGAAATTGAGAAGCTGATTCTAAAATTCAGAGGTAAAATCTAGAATAGTCAAAACTATAATATTAAAGAAGAAGAAAGTTGGAAGGCTTATAGTACCAGACTTCGAGACTTATAAAGCTAGTCAGTGTGATACTGCTTTCAAGATTGACAAATTGACCCATGGAACAGAATAAAGAGCTCAGAAATAGACCAAGACATATTTGGTAAATTGATTTTTTGACAAAGTTGCAAAAGCAATGCAGTGGAGAAAAGATAGTATTTTCTATTAAATGGCACTGGGATAATTAGATGGCTATATGCAAAAAAATGAAAAAGCCAACTTTAATCCATATTTCACATTATATATATATATTTTTTAAGAAAAAAACGTCATGTGGACTATAGACTTAGATGTAAATCTTAAATCTATATGACTGCTAGATAAAACCATAGAAGTATATATTTTTGTGACCCTGGTTTTGGCAGAGATTTCTTAGATATAACAGCAAAAGGAGAATCTGAAAGGAAAAAAAAATGATAAATTGGACACCACAAAAATTAAGAATTTTTGCTCTTTAAATGAAAATGTTAAGATAATAATAATAAGAGTTACAGATTGGAGAAAATATTTGTAAATCACACATCTAAGAAACAACTTGAATCCAGAAAATGTAAAAAAGTCTCAAATTCAATAAGGGGAAAAAATCCAAGAAACAATGAGAAAAATTTGAACAGACACTTTATCAAGGAATGTTTAAAGATGGCAAACAGACAAATGAAAAGGTATTCAGCATTGTTATCATAAGGAGAGAGCAAATTTAAACCACATGAGATATCACCACACACCTATTAGAATGCCAAAAATTAAAACGGTTGATTATATCAAGTGTTAGTAAGGATACGAAGCAACTAGAACTTTCGTACACTGTTTTGGGGAATGTAACAGTTTGGCATTTTCTTAAAATAGATAACATATGTACTATGTTTCCCAGCCATTTCACTACTGTGGGTATGAAATAAAACATAAATACATCCAAAATCTCATACATAAACAAGCAGCTTATTTGTAATAACCTGAAACTGGAAACAACCTAAATGTCCATCAATAATGAATTTACAAACAAATGGTGCATACCCATGCAATTTATAAATGTGTTCACACACAAACATATTCATGACAAAGTAAAGAATAAACACTGATGATACTCAAGACAACTGCAGTCCATTTCTGTAACTGATCACATTGTCCTAGCTTGTATTTGTAAACTAATTTCTTTCACTACCATTCTGTGTTGCCTTTGCCCTCAGAAAGCACCTCAGTTGGTTGTGGTTCTTTCAGTAGGGTGACCCTCACCTTCATTCCTGGAGAGTCTGGGCCATTTCCAGTATTATCTAAATTGGATTGTTGTAGTTTTCTATTGACTTTACTCACAGGACATGGTAATAGTATGAGACACCTTAACGAATCTCCTAAGTTTCAGACATTCTATTCCTTCCATTTGTCTATTGATTCAGAGGCACGAAGAAGTCCAAGTAGCTGGGTGGCATTAAACTTCCAGTTTAATGGAATCATTATTGTGTCTCTTGGCAGAAACATTCCTCCCCTTGGGACCAAGATCAATAGGCCAGCAGAGCTGAAGTGGCAGGGATAAAAAGCAAAAATGCAACTGATGGGTCAATAGGGGTAATAGTGAGTGGTGTCAGCTCCATTTCTATCTCTTGATTCCTGGACTCATGAATCCTGGCTATGAGACAAACAGTACCACGTAATGAATGCTGATTCAGAGCTCCTGCAGCCTCCTGGAGAACCTTGTCTTAGCCCTACAATATATTGCTACCTAGCTGATGCTATACCTGAATATCCAAAAGCATATTCCTTTATTCTATCAATCCAGCTGTTTCAGGATGATGGACAACATGGTAAGATCAATGAATTTCATGAGCATGAACCTATTACTGCACTTTATTTACTGTGAAGGTTGTGCCTTGATCCGAAGCAATGCTATTTGCAATACCGTGATGGTAAATAAGACATTTTGTAATTCCAGAAATGGTAGTTTTGGCAGAAGAATTGCATTCCAGGGAGGCAACTCTGTTTCTAGAGTAAGTATTCATTCCAGTAAGAATGAAATACTTCCCCTTCCGTGATGGAAACAATCCCATGTAATCAATCTGCCGTCAGGTAGCCAGCTGATCACCCCTGGGAATAATGCCATATCAGAGATTCTTTTGGCTTCTGATTGATTAGACACTCAGCAGAGGCTGCAACCAGTTCAGCCTTGGTGGGGTCCACATTGCAGAGCCCATGCATAGACTTTGTCCCTGCCACCATGGCTGCTCTGTTCATGAGCCCACTGGACAACGCCAGAGGTGGCTGGGGAAAGAACCTGACTGGTATCTGCAGAACAGTTCATCCTATCTGCTTGATTATTAAAATACTCCTCCATTAAGGTCGTCATTTGATGTGCATTCACACGGAACATAAATATCTCCACAATTTTTGCCCATTCAGAGAGTTCTATCCACATAGCTCTTCTACAAATTCCCTTATCACCAGTTTTCTAGTCATGTTCATTCCAAGTCCCTGACCCTCCAGCTACTGACCACAGCCCACGCATCAGTATATAACTGCATGTCTGCACATCTCTCCTTTTAAGCAAAGGGCACAACCAGATGAGCTGCCTGAAGTCCTGCCCACTGGGAGATTTTCCTTCACTGCTGTCCTTCAGGGATGTCCCAGGAAAGGGCTGTAGTGCTGCAGCCGGTGCCTGCCTGCTGTACAAAACCATCTGTAAACCAGACCTGAGTTTTCTTCCTCTGTCAACTAGTTGTGGGGAACTCCCCATGAAACCACAGGTGCATGCTGGGAGCGAGAAGGGAGTGTGGCAAGAGCAGGGACCGGAAGCATTTGGGCCACTTCCTTCCATAATTTACTTACGCCTTCAGGCCTGATTGAGGCTGATCTCATACATAAAACCTCCATTTGATGATGGAATGCTACTGTGCACACCCAAACTTCATGGCTCGGTGGGTCAGATAGCACCCAGTTCATGATGCTCAGGTGGCACAGTGACTTGGGGGCCCATGGTTAGGCAGTTAGTCTCAACTAAGGTCTAGGAGCAGAATAAAGCTGTTTCTCAAATGGAGAGTGATTATCCACAGAGGATAGCAGGACTTTGCTTCAAAAACCCTAAGGACTTGTTCTGTGATTCATTTTTAGGAGGCCATAAATGGCCCCAAATAGCAATACTTCCTGTGATTAACAATTCAAGCCCATGACTCAGATGGATCATATGATCCAAGTGGAAAAGCTGCCAACATGGCAGCCCAAACCTGTTGGCGAACCTCCTCTTGTTCTAAGCCCCACATAAAGCTAGAAGATTTTCAAGTTACTCAGTAAATGGGCTGCAGTAGCACACTCAAATGAGAAATATGTTGTCTCCAAAATCCAAAGAGGCCCACTAGGCATTGTGGCTCTTTATTAGTTATAGGAGGGGCAAGATGCAACAACTTGTCCTTCACCTTAGAAAGGATCTCTCCATATACTCCATACCACTGGACCCT
>CAUYSK010032612.1:0-32489 GCA_963575035.1 Avahi laniger | reverse complement strand
AAAAGAAAGGGTAGATAGTTTACTGATACTTACGGAAACAGATTTGTAGTTCACAGGTACAAAAGAAAAAAAAATCAAACATTAAAAATAACAGTAGGTAACAACCAAAGCCCTGGGGGAAGAGGCAAAGAAGCTATTTAGGCTTTCATGCTTTCAAAATTTGACCTGACTGTAATAGAAAAGGGCAATCAAATTCCCCGTAGAACATAATTCCTTTACTGAATAATTTTAAACCGCTGCCTTTGGCTAACATAGAATGCAAGGTTCCATGTTTGTGTTCATTGAAACCCTTAAGAGAGCCCAAAGCAAAGTTCCTTAATATACTTTGATTACAAAGTCATATTTTTAATATAATTGTGCTAAAAGTGAGTTTTAAAAATCACCTTGAGGCTAAATGTATGTTTTATAAAATATGTTCTGCATGTTCACTTCCTATAGTGGATAATTTAGAGATCAAAAGGTAAATGCATTAAAAATGAGGAAAAGGACAATTATAACCCCATGACTATAAACTAGATACCCTGACATAGTGTCCAAATGCTTACTTCAACATTATGGCAAAAGTTTTCTCGGTTTATTGGCAAATGCTATCCAAAATTCTTCTTTGTTAATTAAAAGTTGGATGAAATTTAATTCCACTATATATTCATAAGTACATGCTAGGCAAAAATTTTAAAATAATGAATTTGTAGCTCATCTATTGAATTATTGAATTGTGTGAGCATTACTGAATGTCTTGTCATTTAGCAGTCATTTTATTTAGAGGGCAAATTGTGAATTTCAGAGAAGATGAGCAAGCTGGTATTGAGAAACATTAAATAAAAATGTACCTTAAAAATATTTTCTCTAAATAGAGAAATAAATTATCTTACATGTAAAAGAGATATTTCATATTTTATATCTCAATGTTGTTCAAAAAAATCTCTCTTTTTTTTGTATATTAATTGATCATCATAGCCAGAACATGCCAGGTAGACCAGTTTTCTTGTGGAAATGGGCGTTGCATTCCCAGAGCATGGCTGTGTGACAGGGAAGATGACTGTGGTGACCAGACAGATGAAATGGCATCTTGTGGTAAGTTGTGAGTGAAACATCTGTTAGTAGAGACTGTGTCAGATAGAACATTCTATCACTATTATTCCTTTAAAAGGCTTAGGATATGTTACTTTTCATTACAGCCTTTGGACCTTAAGATGTATTTTAAGGAGAACTTCAGAATATATTCCCTCCTCAGCTAAAATACATAGATTCAGGCATTGCAGATTTTATTAGAAGGTGGTTATTATACATCTAACAGGACATTCTCAAATCTTCATTTTTAATCTTATGTCTATAATAATTAAACTTTTCAAACAGAATAACTCATTGAGTAACATTTGGAGTAAATTAAGATATGTCTCTTGTTGGCATGTGTATATTATATTCTGGGAGCAGTAAATAATCCAGGCTAAGATTACATAGGGTAAATCATTTATTTCATTTATATAGAGTCATATGATTCTGACAAAATCATTATTAGTTTAAGATAGTATTTTTGTTGATGGCAAAATTCCCAGTCACTTTCTACTGATTCTCCTGCCTTTGAAAATAGTAAAATTTATTGTCACATAACATTGTAAATTTAATTAATTAATCCCATTAGTACTTATGTATCAGAATGTTTTACTATCATTTGTCTCAATAATGTATTAATATAGTCAAGCACAGTAAGTAAATGAAACATGTTTTCTAAGACTTGTGCTTTATTTCAGTCATGGCAATGGATTTTTAAAATTACTATGGGAAACTTTATCCATAAATTAGACATGTGTAACGCATTTATTATAAATACAATGCAATGACATGTACATTTTAATAACTTAACCCCATGTTATTATAATACTTTTAACAGTAGGAAAATAGGGTTTTTTTTTAACCTCTCTATTTAAAGGCCTGTATTTAGAGGGTGTTTATCTAAATTTTTAAAAAATTTTCTTATACTAGGCTATTAAGTTCATGTAGACATTTGAGTTTATAACTTCTGAATAAAGAATAGATATAGTAAGTGGTACTAATCGACATGATAAATAACACAATTACGGTGTTGTAGAAGCAAACAATAGAGAACCATCCAATAAACAATTAATTGTATATTTTACAGGTAGAATATCTGGAGCCTGACCAATAAAGTGTGTTAAGCAGTGTATTCTCACTCCTTTCCAACGAACAAACTAATCGTGTGATCCAAAAGCTGGCTGGGTCTGTGGCTAAATTGCTTTATTTTTTTTTTGTATTCCTTTCCTATTTTCAGCATCCTCATCAGGAGTATGCCAAAATGGTAATGAGTAACCAGAAAACATTAAATACAGAGAGGCTTTGGAATCAGAGTCTCAATTTTGATAAGAAATGCCGTGAAAACAATATAGATTAGGAAAATAAAGTATGAGCTCATTAAAGAACTTCTATTAGTCCTTTAAAATTATTATGAGGAAACTTTATTGATAAATTAGACACATGTAACACATTTATTATAAATACAATGCAATTATGTGTACATTTTAATAACTTAACCCCATGTTATAATACTTTTAACAGTAGGAAAATAAGGGTTTTTTTTTTAACCCCTCTATTTAAATGCCTGTATTTAGAAGATGTTTATCTAAATTTTTTAAAAATTTTCTTAGACTGATTTATTTTTTAGTAATAGGTCTAGGGCAAGACCTTTTTCTTTATTCTAATAATAATTTATTTGAATCAAAGGAGGGGAAAATGCCTAAGATTTCAATAAAAAACTAAATAATTATATCAACATTTACTTATATATCTTTCATGAGGTGAGGGGAAGAGGAGTTGGAAGAACTGCCAAACATATATTTTCTTATTGAATCTTTACAACAAATCTATGAGAAACATATTACTGTCCTCATTTTACAGATAAAGGAATTGAAACTTAGAGACATAGCCACTTGCTTGAGATCACAAGGCCAATAAATACCCTGGCTAGGCTATGAATCCAGTCATGCTTGAAACTAAAACCTAACCATTTCAGCTTGACTTTGTATTGAAATCATTAGATGGGGAGAATAGGGTGCAGATAATGCCATTATCTTATTTGAATGCACATAAATTTATAATGGGCTTTATTCATTGGTATTTTAGTAAAGTTTTAATGTCCACTGGTGGGGAGGAGCTCTGATGTAATGTTTGCCTATTTTTATGTTGTAAATACTCTCACCATGGCCAATATCAAGTGCCAATGTCATTCTCTGAATGTGAAATTACAAAAAGTCATACAGTAACATACCAACATGTAATGTTTTCACTGTGCAAATAAAACAGACAAAAATAACTTCAAGAGCAATGTAGTAAAATTATTAGGAAATTACAAATGTTGAATATCTATTACCTTTGTTTAAACATCATTTAATTGTAAATTTATAACAATTATTTTCTTTAAATAATACCATGTGCTTAACAACTGGCTCATAGAATCCCTGGAAATTTAAAAATAGGCTCTAACAAATTGATGCAAGAAGCCTCCAGCACACAACTGCATATGAACACACTGTGACAATTCAGCTGTTACATAGCTTGGTTCTGAAATATAGCCAGATTTTATAGAATGTCATAGTCTCAGTATCATTTCTCCTTTACAAGGTAGGAAACATGTTTTCCTCTAAACATGTATCTTTCTTCAGTAACATACATTTACTTTTCAGATTGTCATTTTAAGTCAAAATCTGCATCAAAAGAGAAGGTGACAGAGAAACTCTGGTAGGCACAGTCTCCCTTTTAAAGTTATTATAAGAGAGAATGGCATAGATCTCTGCAATAGAAATTATTCCCGCACCGAATACAAGATGACAAAGATTGAAATTTTTTAAAAAGCATTTCATGTATTTGACATTATTCTGTAAATAAATATAGATTCAAATAATTCCCAGTTTTATTTAAGCATCATTATAATATTTGGAGTGATCAGATTTTGCTTTTGCCATTGGAATAAACCAGATTTCCAAAGATCTAATCCTTCCTGCAAGAAGATTCTGCAATCACATTTTTTTATACTTCAGCTTCATGAGTAACCACTATTATGTTTAATAACTACTGTTTTATACTGAAAATAATATTAAAATATAGATTTAAAAGCATGAGAAGCCTATCATTAGAAATGCATCTAATAGCAATTAGGGGTTCAAGATACTGTAACTGAGGGTCATATTTTCAGTGGAATTCACTATTATCTATTTACAAACCTAATTCATTTTACTTGCATTTGCCTTTACAAGTTAATTGCACATTTTAGGTTGAGATTATATGTGGGCACATACTTACATAATTAAGAAGGCCCTCTGAGGATTCTGCCTTAATCTTTAAACTGTTGTTTACTTTTTTTAGTAATCTTCTCACGTATAAAAGAGAATCTGTAAATCGGTGATGCAAACTAGATGGAGCATATTTAAATTGTGAATACTGCGTTAGAAAAGGACCTTGAGTCAAGAAACTGAACGGTCAATCTCATATCAAGGACAAGGCTAGCATTGGTTCTCAGTTTTATCTTTTAATAAAAGAATTATCAGGAGAACCTTAAAACCTCCTGCCCATCCCTTACTCTGGACTAATTAAATAAGAATCTCTACGGGTGGGAACCAAAAATCAATACTTTCAATACTTTCCAAATGGTACGAATGTACACTCAAGTTTGAGAACCATAACTTAAGGCAGTCATTTTCAAGCTTCAGCATACATCAGAATCTTCTGGAGGGCTTGTTAAAAGACAAATTGCTAGGGCCTCATTCCCAGAATCTCTCATCCAGTAGGTCTCAGGTAGGGCTCAAGAATTTACATTTTTAACAAATTCCCAGTTGATGCTGATCCTTTGTTACTAATCCAAGGACCACACTTTAAGAACCACTGATTTAAGAGAGCAACCATGCATATTTCATTTTGTATTATGTGCATTTTATGACATAATTATGTTTACATATGCAAAACTAATTTAAGATGGAAGCAATTATCCATACAAATTTTCTTCCCATCTCCAAATTACTGCATTAAATATAAGGGTATTTCGTGATTAAAACTAATAATGTTTCAAACAACACATTTTTTCCCTTAGACAATTTATAGCCAAAAAGAGTATAGTTGTTCATTTTAAACTTTAGTTTAACAACTTTGGCTTATTCTTTCTCCAAATATCTCAACATAGCTTACATTTATTGTGTTTTAATGAATATACTTTAATTGGTTACACCTAATTAATTGAAAGGGTTTAACTTTGGAAATTACCTAAAATTTATTACCAGATTGAAAGATAATTAAATGGGATAAAAATAAAAATTCACTAAAATTTTCCAAGTTCCCTTTTATGAATGATGATCTTTTAAATCAATGAAGATAGTAGAATTGTGTCTCCTGTACTTATGATCTTACTTGTAAGTGTGTTTGTAATCTTACTCTACACAAGGAAGAAGCAAAAAACATCAGAAAGAGAATTGGCAAGTGCCAGATGCAAAGATGAGAGAGAGAACGCGTGCAAGAGCACACGTGCTATCAAAAAAGGAATTGTTACCCAGTTAAATAGCATTAAATTGTATTTAAGATATTTTCATACTATGATGCTGATATCCTGGGATATTCTGAGCAGATTTCTTGGTGTATTCTTTATGTCACTCAAGTCCAAAACATAAGGGAACTAAATATGTCAGTGGCAAGCCCAGACAAGGACAGAGACTTGTGAGTTGCCAGGCACCAGTTGGATTCTGACAAATAGACAAGTGAGAACAGGACACAGCTTCTTTCTTTTTCTTGAGAGCTGGAAGTCAGGGAAGACTTATCTCAAAAAGTGACATGCAAGTGCCTGTGCAGAATAAGAGGGCTCCTAGGCAGAGAAAGGGGTGAGGTGACTTCCCCAGAAACATATAGCTAGTAAGTGGGAAAAAGAGGTCTCCTGACTCCCATTTTGCTATTTCCTTTATTGATCTGTTAGTATCTTCCTGGAATTTCCAGAGAATAATTTGGATGGAACATGGGTACAGCTAACCATAATAAGGATCATATGGAACCATATTCTTCCATTTAAAGAAATTGAATGACTGTTATGTTCAAGACTCTGTGTTGGATGTTTAAAGACCCAGCATCTTTCGGCTAGACCACCTCTCCTTTAGGCCAGTGGCCTCCCTGTCAGACAGGTCTGAAACTTCAGCATGGTCTGTGACTCCTCTATTTTGTCATTCTTCCCCCTCTCCCACCATCCTTATTGACTCACTATACATCTAGATTGTGGTAGCATCCTTTTAACTTGGCATCTGCCTCTAGGCTTGACAATGGGCACTAGGATTGTAATTTGGAGTTAATGTAGGGTAGAATCTTGACTGAGAATTTAAGACTATTTCCCAAATGGGATTGATTTCTTATTTTTTGTTTGATTATTTTTGAATAAAAACACTAGTAAAAAGCATCTGGGATCCTATCACCCAGAAATAACCAATACCAATCACTACCTGCAATCTGTGCATTCTTAAATATTTCACATCATTAAAAAATGATGTCATATGCATAATCTGAAATCTTTTGCACATATATCATGAATATTTTCATGAATATAAAATTTTTCTGTGTCATTTTAATTGATGCAGTATATGCCATTATATCACTGTTTCTTAATTTATTTAATCAATCTTTCATTGACATTTGTTTATATTGATACTAATTTTTTTTACTATTACAAACACTATTATAGCAAGTTGCTAAATACATAGACCTTTGTGAATTCACTGAAGTATTTTCATCAAATAAATTCTTGTAAAGGAAATTGTTGGATAAAAAGGTGTTTAATTTTAAGGCTTTTGCTGAATATTTTCAAATTGCCCTCTGGAAATTTTATGCCAGTTTCTACTCCCCAAAGCAGCCCATAGTGTACCTCCTCTTTCCCTACACTGTCATCTGGTTATTAATATTTCTTAACATCTTTGCCATACTGAAAGGTGGAAAATGATCTCATCATTGTATTAATTTATATTTCCTTGATTACTAAAGGGACTGAAATATTTTAGGCCATTTCTATTTCATATTTTATACCTATACTTTCACTGATTTATCTTCTTATTGGTCTATATTAATTCTATTATATACATTGTGACTATTTTCCCATTTGATATTTGTCTTTGTGTACTGTTTATTGTAATAGAAATTTAGATTTTTGATTTCATCAAATATGTCACAGTTTGTATTTGCAACTTCTGATCTTAATTCTTTTCTTAGAAAAGCTTTTCTTATTTCAAGCCTAGCAAATATTCGCTTATATTTTATTCAAGTTCTTTTAAAGTTTCACTTATTACGTTAGGATATGATTAATCTTAAATTCATTTTGCTATGAAGTGTATGATAAATAATTGTGTATGACTTGCAAAAAAAAGATATTTTCAGCAAGATTACTAGGAAAACAGAGTTCCCTATTAAGTATAATTTTTTTTTATTTTGTGAGGAATAAAACTGCATAAGTATATAACAAGTTTAATGAGAAGCATTAACCTAGTGAGATATTGACATGAAATATGATTATTGTCCAGCACTGCTTTTAACAGCTTTGCCATTCTTTACTTACATTTTGACAGACACAATGACTCTGGTCACTTTTAGTTTCTGTAACTTGGTCAAATACATTTAAAAATGCCAGTATTATGTCTTAGCCAAAGATTTCTCCTCCCCCAGGCTGCCTGGACTTGAGGTTCTAGGAACTTATTATGGGGAGGAAAATGTGTCTTACTCATTCATTCTACTTCTCCTCTCTTCTGCCTTAGCTCTTCAGGCAGAGAGGAGAGACGTAGGAAATGAATAACATATTTTCAAGTAAGTCTAATGGAAATCTCCTGTCTACTTCTTTATCATAATCTTCTAACACATGAGAAATGCAACTCTCCTCAAAGGCTTTTGTGTGAACTCTTCAGAGAAGCTTGAGATCTCACTTCTCTTTAGAGTTCCCTGAGCTTAGTCCATCTTCTCGGTCCTTCTCTCTTCCTTTTTTCCTTCTTCAGGATTCCCTGCACATCCAGAGCTCTATCTCCTTTATCCCCCATCTCTTATCATTCCTACCACAGGAGGTATATCTCATGGCTTTAACCATGGGAGGTACATCTCATTGCCTAACATTGCTAGAATCCCCTTCTTGATGGGACTGGCTGTCTTTTTGGTTGCACTACTGATGTAACAAGAAATTTTGCTATCTTTTGCTTGGTTCACAGCCTTTTGCTCTCCCAAATATTGTGAGCAGGATCCTCTCCTAATGAGCTATCTCTTGGGCCTGACAACACTCTCCAGTTCTTTCTTCTTCCCTAGATATGGAATAAAAGGGCCAATCCACTTTTTGAGAAACATCCGTTTGGTTCTCTTTCCTCAGGCACCCACAAAATTTCACAAATGATTCTCATGAAATCTCTCATTCTCTTGAATCCACTGATCTGTCTCCAACGTTGACTTGTGGAATATTCTCCTATTATATGGATGGGTTCCAAATACTGGTTTCTCTCTATAAAATGTGGGCGTACTTAATGTGTCCTTGTTCTTAGTATTGGATCTAAGAGGTCCATGGCCATGGCAAAAGGAAGAATCTCATTATTACATGTATTTGTTCACTTATCTCACTGATTTTTCCTCTGTCTCTCCTTCTCCCTCTCCTATTCTTCCTTATCTCCTGTTAAAGTACGTCAGTGCGTACAATGCATGGAAATTTTGAAAAAGCAAGTAAAAATACCCCACTTTAGCTCTCACATTATAATTAAGGAAAATGAAGCACTGAAAGTTGTGTATCCAAAGTTGTAGTTGAGTTGGGACTCAGTCCCGTTCACTCCCAGGTGTTCATTTTCACAGAATCCTAGTCTTTGGTAGTTAACTGAAATGCTAATTCAACCCCTTATCCAACCAATATAGGAAGTCATCTAAAACTGGTCCCAGAGATGTTTACCCAGTCACTGTTGGAATATTTTCAGGAACAAAGAACTGTCCACTTTAAAGGACAGCTAATTCTACTCTTAGGCAGCAATCAATTGTCAGAACATTCTTCCTTTGTGGAGCCAGTATCTGACTTCCTAAAGATTCTACCCACTGATACTTGTTCTGTCCTCTGAAGCTACAAATAACGAATCAGTAACTTTGTTCACACTATGGCTCTTAAGATAACTAAAGACACTATCATGCCCTCCTGATCACTCTCTTTTTCAGGTTCAGCATACTACATTCTTCAACTTTTCCTTACAGGAACATGTTTATAAGGTCTTTCTCTACCAATTGCCTTATTATGCATTCACTTGAATTTTCAATAATCTTTTTAAAATTCATGACCTAAAATGGAAAGTTGATGTTCAATGTGTATAGGGTTTCAGATTTGCAAGAAGACACAGTTCTAGAGATGTTGCACAACAATACGAACATATTTAGTACTACTGAAGTGTACACTGAAAATGGTTAAGATAGTAAATTTTATGTTATATATATTTAACCACAATTTTAAAAGAGATATTAAAAAATCGATGGCCTGGACTTAAACAGAATATAGTATTTCTTATGTGGAATTTCTACAACAAATCATACTGGACTTATTATTACCTTCAGCTATTTAGCTTCTAGGCTACTATTAAAGTAGTTTTAATTTCCTCTCTATACTGTTTGTTCTTCACTCTCCAGTCTGACAATAATTATTTTTATTAAAAGGATGGAATCCAAAGATACTGAGAAGCTCTTTTTCCTGCAGATTTACTCTCTGTAACTCAGACTTCCTTGCTTTGTTTTCTTTCTTGTTCCATACGCTTACATTTAAACATTATGAATTTTGTTTATAAATGGTATGCAAGCTTCTGCAAAGTTGTCTTCTTGTTATTCTTATAGGTATGAGACATCATTGTATATCTGTCTTTGGTTACAATTATCTTTTCTTGTTACAATATTTGACTAGTAGGGCCCTGTCTACAGAAAAGAGGGTGATTGAGCAACCCCTGAGGAGGTATAAAAGCCATAGGCAGAAATGATTGAACACTGCTTTTAGTTCCTTGGCCTAATTTAGCATTTCCCTAATTTCTTGCTTGAGAATGTGAATCCCCTGTGGTACTTGGTGCTGATGAATATTCCCATGCCTCTACCTCCCTCCCTCAAAGTCGGTCTTCCATGGAGTCCAGGGATCTGTATTTTGGGAAAAAGCACCTTATGCAATTCTTATCCTAAAATATCAGAGAATTTAAACTCTGTGATTTCAACATTTTCTATCAGTTAGAATTTGTTATGGCTATCACAACAAATTACCACAAACATGAAGGCTTAAAAAAACAATAACAGAGATTTATTCTTTCACAGTTCTGGAGGCAAGAAGTCCAAAATCAAGGTGTCAACAGGCCTTCCTTTGAAGGCTCTGGGAGAAAAATTTTTGCCATCCTCAACTTCTGGTTGCCATCAGCATTTCTTGGCTAGAGGCAACATTACTCCAATCTCTGGCTCCATTGTTACACAGCTTTTTTTCTTTCTCCTGTCTCTGTCAAATGTCCCTCTCCTTTTTCTTATAAGGACACCAGTTATTGGATTAAAGGCCCACCATTAATCCATGATGATCTCATCTTCAGATCCTTAACTTAATTACATCTGCAAAGATCCTATTTATTTGTTTTTAAGGTTGTAGGTCAATTTTATTGCCACCAAAAATATCTAAAACAACTGTTTCAATAAGCAAAACAATCAATTTAGGAGACTGTATACATAAAATGTTTTGTAATTGTTACTTATATGAATAGATACTCTGAATCATGCTCACCAAAATATTCATAATGGTGAATTTCCACTGATTTTCACTTCCTTCTTTAGAGTTTTCCGTGCTGTTTTGCTCATCTTTCATTTCCAGGTATTATTATTATTATTATTATTATTATTATTGAGACAGCGTTTTGCTCTATCCCCCAGGCCAGAGTGCAGTGGCATTATCATAGCTCACTGCAACCTCAAACTTCTGAGCTCAAATGATCCTCCTGCCTCAGCCTCCCAAGTAGCTGGGACTATAGGCACGTATCACCACATCCAGCTAATTTTTCATTTTTTCTTGTAGAGCGGGAGTCTTGCTCTTGCTCAGGCTAGTCTTGAACTCCTGGCCTCAAGCAATCCTTCCACCTTGGCCTCCCAAAGTGCTAGAATTATAGGCATGAGCCACCTTACCCAGCCGGTATTATTATTATTATTATTATTTTATTTCAGAATCTTACGTGAGTACAAATGTTTAGGTTACATATATTTGCCTTTGCCCTGCCTGAGTGAGAGCTACAAGTGTGTCCATCCCCCAGACAGTGCACATTGCAAAAACTAGATGTGAATATACCTCTTCCCTCCTTCCCCCCACACCTGCCCAATACCTGATGAATGTTACTACCAGTATGTGCACATAAGTGTTGACCAGTTAATACCAATTTGATGGTGAGTACGTGTGGTGTTTTTTTTTTTTCTGTTCTTTTGATAATTTCCTTAGTAGAATGAGCTCCAGCTCCATCCAGGATAATACAAGAGGTGCTAGATCACCATTGTTTTTTGTGGCTGAATAGTACTCCATGGTATACATATACCACATTTCATTAATCCACCCATGAATTGATGGGCACTTGAGTTGTTTCCACATCTTTGCAATTGTGAATTGTGCTGCTATAAGCATTGAAATTTAGATGTCTTTTTAATAAAATGTCTTTTTATTTTTCCTTTGAGTAGATACTGGTATTATTTTTTAAGTAGAAAAAGAATGAAGGTATTTTTACTTTGAAAACTAAAACAAACAAAAATAAAATCTTCAGTATGTTTGTTCAGGGTTACAATGACAAAGCAGAGCCACAAGAAATATTTAGATATTTGCAAAGATCCTATTTCTAAATGAAGTCACATTCACAAGTACTGGGGTTTACAGCTGGATACATGTCTTTGATATATACGATTCAACCCATTATACCTGGGGAACTTTATGGCTCATACCACCAAGTGAATTATCATGGAGGCTCAGGCATAGGTAGTTTTTAAAAACTGTGCAAATTATTCTAATATGCATCCAGGTTTGTGAAACACTTTTCTAAGGGCTACTATTGAGCTCCTGCCTCCTCATTAACTTCTTTCTTAATCTATTACAACCCTTCAACTCTCAGTTCTTGCTTTTCCATCCTGTCTAAAGCTTTACTCTACCAGAAGTATCAGTTGCTTCACTAGCCACTGAGCAGTAATAATTTTAATTGTCTTCATAGTGCTCACAGAAATTTAGCCCTTTCAATTTTTATTAAGAGTAAACATGAATTTTTTAGAGACTTCAGCAGCATTACTTTCACCGTTGGTAAAAAAAAAAAAAAAAACAGTACACATGCACACACATATATACATAAATACATGCACACACATATATCTATGTAACTATCTATCTATATATATCTCAGGGTCCAATGAGATAATTATGTAAAAATCTAGATAGTCGATGGCATATAGTGGTCATTCAATAAAAGTTTAACTATAGATTTATCTTCTTTTCTGTTTTCTTTCTTCCAAATAATTTTGTATTCTCAAGTGGGAATACATATATTATTTCAACTGGAGTTGGAGTCGGCCTAATTGAAATTATTTCAGAAAATAGTAACAGTTCTCAAAACCTTATTTTTTATTATTAAATTTATTGTTTTGGAATGTGTTAGATTGAAGTCCTATATTGATACAAGAAATATCACTTCTAACATGCTGAGTTAGCATTTTGAAAAAAGAAGCTCTATGCATCTTTCCCCAAGATGTAACTGATGTGTCAGTAAATAATATCTGTCACTGTAACATTTTGTCATTGATGTCAAAATCTTTCTTTAGAGCAGGTGTAGGGTCTAAGCCTACCTGTATACTTTGGTGTGGTATTTTTTAAAGGATCCAATTTACCTACAAGAATGGCTCTCCTACTTGGCTGCACAGTTCCAGTCATGAGCTACAATTCACTGTATAGCTGTAGCAGCATTTCTCACTCTGTTCCTTTCAGTCCTTAGGAATACAACCACAGCTAACTACAAAAAAAGAAAAAAAAATTATCCACATTCTAGGAGCACAGCCTTCTGAAGTTTGGTATTCCATACAATAGACAAGATGTCCACATTTGAATCAGTGATTGCTGCTCGTTGCTTCGATGAGATCTTTTCTAGAGTGTGAGCAAATCGAGGCGATCGAAGTTGGACTCTACGTCCCAGGCTATACTGCCAAAAACATAATCAGAATATAACTTCTGTGAGTTATCTTGAGCCAGACTCCTCTTCAGAGCTTCAACTATAATTTTTTTATTGATCTGTTCTCCAAATATTGTTTTTATATTATTTTCTTAAAATATGTGTCCACATCAGAATCAGTCTAGTGTTTTTATCTGCTGTCTTCTACATGTTAAGTCTCAGGGGAAGACAAGAAGGCAAAGTCTCTGTTCTCTGAGTTTAGGGGAGGAAGGGTGTGTGCAATCTCAGTAAGTAGAAAAAGGCACTTCTACCTCATGTGCTCATATGTGAATTTTCTAAATATTGTCGCACTTTTTAATGAATAGTTTATACATTTCCTTTGCTATGACATGTATACATTCTTATATGTAGTACCAAGTCCTTACATAGTGCTGAAATTCTAGGTTCAGTATGTGTCCACACTTAGTCAATTTCAATTACCATTTTTTAAAATACTGATATGTATATACATTTAGCTAAAGAAATCAGATAGTATATAAATGATTACAATAAAAAACTAGTAGTCATTCTACCTCACCCATTTTGGTATTTCCAGTGGCAAACATTTTTAACTTTTAGCCAAATTTTCTAGTTATTATCTCCACTTTTTTTAGTAATATGTTTCGGTGCTATTTCATGATTTCTTAAAATTTTACTTATCTGTTGACATCCTCTTGACTAGAATATACTGTAAGTTAAAGGTGTCAAAGTGTTAAAACTTCTAAATTAAAAGTATAAGAAATGTTCTATACAACCTTATAGAAAATATTATCATAATAATGTAAAACCTGGTTACATCATGGTGTATTAAAAGCAATGACAAAAGTATACTGAGAAAATAGGAAAAGGAAAGCATGAAGTACTAAAAGGAAGTAAAATTTCTCATTTTTAATAAAGACATACCAAGTAATATGCAACTTAAAAAATTAGCGAAATGTTGCTTATTGGTCAGCTCCATAATATTTTAGTAAATATTTCTTTAAAATATTTGCATGTGAAAGAATATACATAAATCATTTGTAATTTTTTACTGTTCAAATAAAGGTGATATTAATTTTATTTAGTCATTGTGGGAGAAAAAGTCTGTATAATATTCCTTCTTTGGATCTATTGAGACTTGCTTTGTAGCCTGTGAAATTCCTTTCTCAATATAAGAAAAATGTATATTTTTTAATTTGATAGGTGTAAATTTCTTTTGACAAGTGGATAGATAGATTGATGGATGGATAGATGATATTATTCAAGCTTATTAATCTTGATATTATCCTATGTATCCTTATTGGTATTTTGCCTGCTTAAAGATAACTTAAACAATAAAATAAAAGCTAATTTTCCTGACATGTATTTCTTTTTTATATGTAAAATGGCATAATAAAAACTATCTTATAGTGTTGGCATGAAGATTGAATAGGAAACACATACCACAAAAGCACTAAATGAAATGTTTGGGTAGTTTCTATCACTCTCCCCTTGGTTAGTTAGTAATACTACTCTCCTTCTTATTGTTTAATTCCATTAATAGCTTAACATCAATGGTGATCTTACTCTATAAGATCATTTAAAATATTAGTTTACATATCATATAGATTTGCATAAAAAGAATTTACAATTATTTATAGTTATGAATTTTGCTAAAAGTTTAAAATATATCTTTTAATATTGGCAATAGTAATAGATGTATATAATTTTATAAATAATCATATATTGGAGTACAATAAAATATCTGGACCCCTGACTGATATATTTTGGCTTTCAGTGATGAGAGCTCACAAATAAGGGCATGGTACCCTATTACTATAAATGTACCCTGGTAAACATGTGTATGCGTCAAGCATGACTAGGTTTAGTACCGCTGTCTTACCCCTGGATTTCACCCCTATAGTTCTAATGGGTCCTCGTTCATTAAGTGTATGCTTCTTTTCCTAAGTTCTGTCTATTTAGTGATTTTTATGTTTTCTTTGTCAGGAAACATTAAAAAAATGTGCTAGTTCCACTGATGTCTGATGGTGTACACTTAATGACATTGTGATTTCTTGTTTGCAATAAAGGTCTGGCAGTGTGAAACTCAATGACAATTTGATTGCTTGGGAACTTTTATGTTTGTGTGTTTCTGAGGAAGGTCTATAATTAGAATAAGCAAGAGTAAGACCTTAAAATCATTTATAATCACAGCTATATCTTGATCCGGTATTGATGTAATAACAAAAGTTGTCTATTTTTGGTGGTATCAAAGTATGATCCATTTAAAGTATCATTTGCTTCTCTTTCCCTGAGTGCTTTGCTTTCCGTATATGTAAAAAAAGTAGGCAATTGCCTGGGTAGTCTAAACATAGTAAAGATATCAGAATTGTAAATGGGCATCAACCAGTCACCCATAGAGCTAGGAACAAAGAATCCCAAAGCATATTCTTTGCACTAAAAAGTCAATGTTTTTAAGCAAGTTGATAAAAAGTACACTTACTAATATTTTAATTTTTAAAGCAGCAAAAATGAAATTGAAAACAAAATTCCCAGGCAACCTGACTACTATTTCAGGGCTCTGACTTGTCTATTCCTTGTGCCTAAAACAGTGCTACAATTAATATTCACAGTATATGAATTAGAATGAGAAAAATATGATAAAATGCCATGTAATATACCATTTTAAAAATTTCTGTAATTTTAAAATACAAATTTTTTATTCCTTTTCTCTTGGAGGATATAGTATTATATGTGCACCACAAAAAAGACTGAAATTTCCTGAAATACAGTCTTAAAATACATTGCAAGATTAATTTATTTGAGATACTCATTCCACATATGGTTTGGGATTTAGTATAAACTATAAATGAATTAATCATTGGTGATTTTATCTGCCACATGTCATTGAACATTTCTAACTTACTAAAGCTATTACTTTCTTGATTATTTATTGGGATAAAAATATCTAAATTTATTGTTTAATTATTAATTTTGGGATTCAATTGAACATTGGTTTATTTTAGTACTAATTATTTTTATTGCCAGGGAGAACTACCACTGTTAGGTATAAATTGACTCCTTGAATATTAATATTTTTCTGCTGCCTTATAATATGTGAAACACAGAAAATGCAACTTGAACTTTTCTTATATTTTCAGTTTCTTACTGGAGTAGTTTCTCTCCATCAATATTTATGTACGTATGTTCAACTTTTCCCCTCTTAAAAAAGATTTTCACCAATAGAACTCTCTTTTGATCCTGTATCTCTCATCATCTATCACATTAATTCTTACATTCCTCACATTCAAATTTCTTGGAAAAGTTGTACAAAATTTTATGCATCCATCTTCCACTTAGACTACTAAGACTGGAAATTTATTCCCCGCTACCAACCACTCCACCAAAACTGTCTTTGCCAGTCAACAAGGACTATTTTTTTTTTTTTTTTGATCTGAGTAGTGCACTTTAGTTTGTCTTCAACTTGTTACCTGAGTGGCCCTCAACACTGCTGTCCTCCATGAAACACTGTCTTCTTGCCTTTAGTGACAGGATGTTTCTTGGTTTCCCTCTTACTTTTTTGTGGTTCCTCTGTCTCTGCCTGACTTTCATATGTCCTTTGTCTATTTTCTTTGAGAGAACAGGTAAATTATTTTCTAAAAAGTTCCCCCCTCTTTTTATTTTGGGGGTTGGGTGAGTAGATTTTTCACTCCTGGATCAATAATGTAAATTACTTGTGGGTCAATTCAGGTTTTATAAATTTGCTCTTACCATCTGATATTTCGCTACAGAGTTTCCGTTTGTGAATTTATTTTTACTTATCTCAAGATGGTTTGTGTTTCCTGAATCTAAAGTCATATCTCTCATTAATTCTGGGAAATTTTAGAGAATTATCTCTTTAATAATTGCTCACTATCCGCTTATGCTCTATTTCACGTTTTTGGAACGTGAAGATCTTTTTATTCTATATTCATGATTCTTAATCTCTTTTACATTATTTTTAATCTTTGAGCTGCAACCATAGCAATTTCTTTAGGTCTTCCTGGTAATGCATGCTCTTCAAGTGTACTAATTTGTAATTTAGTTCGTCCATGCCGATTGTAATTCCAAGAATCTGGTTTTCATTTCTGAATGCCCTATTTTGTTGCATTTCAAATCTGCCTATTTTTTCTCAATGTATCTTTTTACATGATCTTTTTATTTCGTCTTTTTTCTATGGTGCCTGTTAGATTTCAATCTATAGTCTCTACAGAAAGATACTTGTTTAATGTCTGAAGATCTTGTGGGTCTAATCCTGTCTTTGTTAGTTCTGTTGAATTTGACTTACCAGACTTTTTTTTATCTCTTTCATTTTTTAAACATTCTTTCTTTTTGTAATTCTGAATTTTGAGTCCATCTGTAATTTTGAATTTTGAATTTTTTGTCCCCTTGTGAAAATCTTATGAAGCTTTTCTTGGAGTTTTGTCTTCTCTGAGCATTCTACCAGTCCTCTGAAATGTTACATGCCCTGGATTAATTTTGATTTACATTTTTCAACTTGCGATTCCTAAATAATGGAAAATAGAGCTTGTGATTACAGTCTTATGATTATATATTTTTAGGGGAGATTATGTTTTTTTTTCTACTCACAATCTAGGTTAAGACAGACTCTCTTTGTACTTAGTGTTTACAATTTGAGGATCCTGGTTTATTTATATTGGGAACCACACCTGATGTGGAACTAAAGACTTTTGTCTCTTATTCCATGTTGACATTAAAACTTAAACTTCTAGATTACAAATCCAGCTTTCTTTTACTATCTTTGGAGGCAAAATTATATATGCACACACAGAAAAGCAGTTATCGTTAACTCACTGCTCCATTTTCAGCATCCTTTTATTTCTGAACTCTAAAAATACATATATTATTTTCTTATATATTCACCTATCATTAAAATGTTTGAATGTTATTTTATTTAACATTTCTAATCTGCCTGCCATATTGCCAGAACTGTTCAATATTTTTTCCTAGCACTTCCTTTAGTCTCACTCTATGTATATTTACTAGGTCTGGGGTCCCCATCTCCCAGGCCATGCCGTGGACTGGTACACGTCCCTGACCTGTTAAGAACCGTACCACACAGCAGAAGGCGAGCGGTGAGCAAGTTAGCGAAGCTCCCCCTGTGTGTACAGCCATTCCACGTCACTGGACTCACGGCTTGAGCTCCGCCACCCGGCCACTTGCATCCATGAAAAAATTGTCTTCCATGAAACCGGTAGCTGGTGCCAAAAAGGTTGGGGACCACTGCCCAATGTGTTCTCTTAGACTTCTAGGGCTTTGTCATCTAATAGTGATCATTCCCAAATCTATCTCAAACCTATTGCATCACTTCTATCTTATATACCCTGTTGCAACCATTCTAAAATTCTTTCAGTTTCTCAAACATTTTGTATACTCTTACTTCTGCACCTTCAGGAATCCCAAACGCTCTCTCTGGAACATTCTAAAAGCACTCTTTTCCCTCTTGTTTATCTGATTTAACTAGAACATATTATTCATATCAGCTTTCATATTAGTTCCTCTGGGAAACAATATATAACCACCCAAGATTAGTTTAGATGTTTCTGCTGTGTTCTATAGTAACACTTTATACTGCATATCATAGCATTTATCAGATAATTATAAAATCATTTAATTGAGTGCCAGATGTCTTTCTTGGTACATTATAAGCACCCTGACAAAAGAAAATATTCAATATTATATTCCCAGTGCCTACTACTGCATTCATTCACTTATTCATTCATTCTAAGTAATATATATTTAAGGCCTAGATTCTGTCTCATATAAAATTTGCAATAAAAAATCTTGAATAAATAAAACTTTTGAGTAGCTTTTCCCTCAGTTTTACAGATTAGGAACCTCGGGTCAAAGATGTTAGGTAACTGCCCAAGGCCACACATTTATTAGTGATAAGGCCAGGATTTAAACCCATGTTTGCCTGCCCACCAACCTTATGTTCGTTATATGTGGCATTATGCCTGGTATATAAAATAAAGTTTTTATGTAACAACAATGAAATAATGGCAAAATGAAGACAATTTTTAGTACATTGCTCTTATATAATTTTCTCCAAAATGTATTTATTTACTCTACTAGATCTTTTGAAGTTTGTCCTGTATAAGTACCAATTCTGAGGAGCTATTCTAGAGTCAATATCTAGAAATTTTATTTATTTTTTCAGTGGATCTAGTCCTATAATATGTATATTTTTAAAAGGTACTTTTCATAACAAAATTTAATTATGTATATTAGAGTAGGTAAGAATCAGAATTAGAGTTTAAATGAAAGATAATAAACCACAGAATGAAGAATTAAATTTTTGATCGTATCCTGAATCTTCCTAAGTTATAATATTCTTTTAAAGATGGTGGTATGATCAGCATGGTATTGTGAAAATATAGTGTATTTTGGCATTAGTCAAATTAAACATCCAAATTTTACTCTGCTACTTGCTGTTTATATGATATGTCCGTAGGCAAGACATATTGTTTTCTTCTGCAAATTGGGGTTAGCAATAACAATTGCAGGCCTGTTGTGAAGAGTACAAGCAATATATATAAGTGGCTAGCCTCGTACTACATGCACAATAAATAATAATAAGTAATGTGATTATTATTATGTCCTTTAGGTTAAGATAATAACTTTCCTAACCCTAGATTCATAGGTCAGAGACAGGAAAGAGGCATAAATTAGATCTGATATCTGCCTCCCCAGTAAACATTCCTCTAAGCTTTGTATACTGGATAAATATAAGTACCACACCAACCATGATTATCCTTGAGAGAGAAAGAGAATTGTAGCCATTTACTTAATAGCATACATATAACCTGACAATAAATTTTAAGGAGAGATATAATAGATAAATTGAGCACATTATCTAGGACAATAAAAGATTTTTTAACAGCCCATTAATTCATATTAAATATTCTATGAGGTTTAAGTAACTACCATGCTAAAATACAGTTTTTTTCCCTCACTGTAAATGTAAAGTGATAAAATGTGAGCCACTTTGTTTCATAATATTTTTTTTCTTTTTGAGAGTTAATGAGGTAATCTTTCCAAGTGTCCTGCAATTTGTGTTCAAAGAAGATACAAAGTCAAAGGATATTTAAGCAAAGTCAAGAATGAAAAAATTGTGTAACATTTAAATTTTTGTCAAATATAACAATTTCATGATTTTTTTTTTTTTTTTGAGACAAAGTCTCGCTCTCTTGCCTGGGGCGAGTGCCATGGCATCAGCCTAGCTCACAGCAACCTCAAACTCCTGGGATCAAGCAATCCTACTGTCTCAGCCTCCCGAGTAGCTGGGACTACAGACATGCGCCACCATGCCTGGCTAATTTTTTCTATATATATTTTTAGCTCTCCAATTAATTTCTTTCTGTTTTTGGTAGAGATGGAATCTCGCTCTTGCTCAGGCTGGTCTCGAACTTCTGAGCTCAGAACAACCCGCCCGCTGGGCCTCCCAGAGTGCTAGGATTACAGGCGTCAGCCACCGCGCCTGGCCTATAATGATGTTTTAACAGAGAAATTATCCAGAAACAAACTGAAATATTCAGATACTATTCTCATCTTTTAAATAAATGCTAATATGAAAGGACACGAAAATGTTAAATTTATCTTAAGAGGCTTTTTTGTTATTTTATTTTTTAGGAAAACAAGAATATTGTAGTTAGGCTTCATTTTTCTGTCAACATTAGATATTTGTAAAAGAATAATAGGAATTATGAATATAGTATTTTTGTACATTAGTAAAAAGTGAGGAGCCCTATATTATATTTATAAATTTTGATGGAATTCTTTCCAAAATGTACATTTGACTCCATTATTAAGCAGAAAAAAGTCAAAAAAAATTAACATTTCTATATTAGTTCTATCATTTTTCTTAAAATCAATTATTGTGTTTTATTATAATGCTGTGATAATCCTAGGAGTTATTTGGGTGGTGAACCCTATTTTTTGCTACATTAAATGCTTTCGGAGTGTTGTACATTTCTAGATGCTGGATCTTCTGACTTGTTGATCTTTAGGACTTACAGGACACCAGAGATCATGTTACAAACCAAAGAGTCTGTGACAAGAGAGGCTGAGTGATTTACCCAAGGTCACATTATTTTGAGAAGGAAACAGAAATGAAACATTAATAACTTTGCTCCTTTACATGTTTTCCTTCTAATAATGTCTTTGTTCTCTTTAGATATTTGCCTACTACTTTCTTCTAGTTCTCAGTTGTTTTTCTCCATAGCAATTTGCTGTTTGGTACTATAAGCTAAGTCAGTCTACAAGGTTGAGAAGAGAAAGGATGTAACTAAGTATTAATTTTTTAAAAAAACCATATTCTATATGCAATTATTTAACCACACATGTTCATTTTATGTGTGAATGTGTGTTGGATTCAGAAAGTGTATGTCTCTCATTTACTTAGAGTTGCATTGATTTTAGATTCTTTTATTTATTCTGAGAATTTCTTTACTTATTGGGAGATAATTTCCAGTATATTTTTTGGCTGATTTTTAGAGTTAGAATTTAATAGTTGGAAACATTTTTAAAGTTTACATGGAAATTTTCCCAACCACTGAAGTATCAACAAGTTTTAGAAATTTACAGATGGTTGGAATGATTTATTTTTTTCTTAGCAAAACTTGTGATATTTGTTAATACATTCCTAAGTTTATGGAAGAGAGATTAAAAATGTGAATTAACTTATTATAGAGCCAAAAAGGTGCAATGTCATTTTTAAAAATTATATTTCATCATAACTTAGAGACCACATTTCATTGTTTACTCATTTGAGCCAAAACTTGAATTGATACTTTTTTTTAAATTCCCCAATTCATGTCTACAGCACATCTTCTAAACTACAATACATCTAGTAAATAGCTGTTATTTATTGAAGGAAAAAACACATTTTGGACAATGTTCATGTTGATTCTTGAAATATAAACATAAGTTTTCTTATCTTCTCAGGTAACGAAAGAGAAATTTTTTAGACTTATTAATTAAATTATGCCTTGGCATTTTCACTTCTCTTTCTAGTACTCTCCCTTATGTGACAGAATTTTTTATTTTTATTTTTATTTCAGAATATTATGAGGGTATAAACATTTTGGTTACATTTTATGTCTTTGCCTCACCCAACAAAGATTAGAGGCATGCCCTTCCCCTCTACAATGCTCACCACATCCATTAGTTGTGAGTTTACCCCCCACCAGTAAGAAACGACAGTGATCTAACACCTCTTATATTTTTCTGGATAGAGCTTGAGCCCATTATCAGAAGTGAGGTATCACAAGAACGGAAGAATAGGCTCCACATGTACTCGCCATCAAATCGGCGATGACTGATCAACACTATGGTGCTCACATGATAGTGACAGAATATTTGTTGGGTGTCTGCATGGATAGCTTTTGATACAGTCTTTGCTTCCTTTTTATTTCTTTCTTTGAATCACATTTAAGCTCTGATGGCATTGTCTGTTTTTTAAAAAGTTAAACTTATTTTAAAATTCATATCTCAAGACATAAGTTGGTAATCATGAAAATTAATAAAAATGTGTTCAGTTTTAGAATAATTTATATTCAAATGCCAGTACCTTAGATGAATAGACTGAAATATAAATTCACACAAAGAAATTTCTTTTTAAAAAGTAATGAAGTAAGTAATCAAGAATGGCATATCCACCAGATGGGATACGAGACCACTACTTTCCCTTCATGTTATTTGTGAAATAATATCAATCTGTATCATTAACTATGTAAGTTCTCACTACAAAATATGGCTTACATCTGAAGACTGTTCACTGGCTGTCATTGCTGGTCACCCTGGTTGACTCTCTTTTCCCAGTTCTGCTACACACTTCAGAAAGTTCTTGCAGACTCCAAAGTCAATCAGTGCTCCACCCACGTTAAGAATGGAATAAATCCACAAAGTACAATTTGGAAATATTACAGTCTCTTCTATCAAATATATTCTATGATTCATGTCAATTGTCTTAAAAATAAAAACAAATATTTGACACAAAATGTTACTGGCTGCAGTCATCACAGGAACAATATTAAGGAATATGGATTATAGATCTATTTCAGTGTATTATTTTCTTCTGTCTTTGTATCAATGAGCTGATGAAGTTTCTTTTTTCTCCTTTTTCTATTTTCTTAATGTCTATTAAATGAGCCCTTGTGTGTGAGAATTTATGATGTTAAGCATATTATCCTGGGAGCTATAGTTCTGGTATTGAGCAACTCACATAAACTCTAAGTGAATTACTTTTACCATATATGAATTAGAGAGAATAAACTTTCTCCTGGGAAATATTAGCAAGCTAATGCAAATTCCTTGGATAAACTGTTCAGTAATTTTATTTTTCTGTGATTTCTCTTGTCCCTCCTTTTTTGTTGTTGTTGCTGTCAATCTTGATTATTGGATCTTATTGTGACAATGTTGTCTTTTGAATTTACTAATACTTAGAATTGGCTAATTATCTCCTTTAAAATTCTTTTTCTGTGTTAATTCTATGGGATTTTTGGTTATAATTATCTAAAGGTTAGGAAAGATGTCTCTTAATTTAATTGTGTGAAATTTCATTTGAAATCTAATTCTTTGCTATTTTTTCAGGTTTTTGTGCTTTCTTTTTGTAGATTCAGAATTCACACTTTCAAGTCTTTGTATGATACCAACTAAACTGATTTCTTTGAGTTGATTTTTTTACTTTCACTTTATAATGTTAATATTTCTCAGAAGCAGAGTTAGATCTGACTTTTCTGCCTTGGCTCTCTCTATTCAGAAAAGGTCTTCCTCTATTAAAGCATAAATACATTACTTTGCAGCACCAGAGTGTAGAGCTCCATCAGCTCTTATTCAGTGAGTGTGGTTTGAGTCCCTCAGTGCATGAAGTTGACATCTATTCATTTTTCTTGCAGCATAATAAATCCAAATGATCCTTCATTAAATGATTCTCCTAGGCTTTCAGTTATTGGAAAGTACTCATTTAAAAGACATTAAAAGTATGTGTATCCTATGTCCTCAAGAAGTTACAATCACTGTATTTGTTTATATACTATTTCCTCTGTGCCTTAGTAGAGAACAGGGGAGGAGTTCTGATCACATTAGCAAATGAGATACAAATTAAATCATGTATAGTCAATAACATGTTTCCTTTTGAACATTCTTTTATATCTTTCACAGAATTCCCAACGTGTGAGCCACTAACACAATTTATATGCAAAAATGGAAGATGCATTAGCAGCAAATGGCACTGCGACTCTGGCAAGTACTAAATGCTCACTGTAAAGCAGATTTGATTGGGGGTCTGGCTGTCTGGGCTGTCTGGCTTCCTTCAAAGGCAGTTTGTAAGAAGCTTGCAGAGCCAAGCAAAATGGCTAAGACAAGTGGTGAGAGGGCAGCTGGCACATCAATGGAAATTAGCGTTAAGGATAATGGAGCTCGGTATCTGTCCCATGGGGCTATGATAGAGATTTGTTTTCAGATATTATATCGGACAAAGTCTAAGTCTACAAACATGAAGTAAAGGGGACAATTGAGCAAATAACCTGGACAATTCAGGCTCCCTAAAACATTTATATAACCTCTGGAAGAATAGTTTATATATTATATTGGAATTATCCAGATGGTCTCAACTCTGTCACCTTTCTTACTATGTTCAAATGATGTCTTTTTCTTATACCCAATTGTATCATTATGCTAAATTATGCCAAATGAATTATATCTAAAGCGATGCATTCTTAGCCATTTATTTCAATTTAATCTATTTTTACTTCACATTTCTCTCCCATTCCTCCTGCAATGGCTGTTAATAAAAAATATAAATATTTTACAATGATAGTGCACAACAATTTCCAGGTATAACTACACACATAGAAGACAAAGGAAGAGGGCTAAATAGTGGGTCCTCATGTGGGAGAATGGGGAAGAATGGACTGAACTAAAGATATAAACTCTGGAGCACAGGGGATTGTAGGTTTAAATAATATCACTTCACAACAATTGTATCACTTGTATCATTTCATGAAATTCCTGCAATCACCATCATTCACCACAATCACCTACACTTGCCTCTTTTCATGTTACACAGATGCATTCAGTCAGTGCTGTGGTACTTATTTCTGAGTGAAATAGAAATTAAGCTTCAAAATCCAAATTCAAGGATTTTTTTCTCCTTAGTTTAGCAGTTGATATTAAATCAGAACAGATATAATATAAAGATGAAAATAATTCTTCCACCATTCATGGGAAATGTTGATCCACTGATTGATTTGTCATTCCTTTTTCAAAAACAAAAGTGAACTCTATATAGCAAAAAAAAAAAAAAGAAAAAGAAAAAAATTTCATAAGGAAAACATTCCTCCCGGATCAGGTTTCACACCTGACGTCGATGTTTCTTTCCAGATGACGACTGTGGGGATGAGAGTGATGAGGAGGGCTGTGTTCACTCTTGCTTTGATAACCAGTTCAGATGTTCCAGTGGCAGATGCATCCCAGGCCACTGGGCCTGTGATGGTGACAATGACTGCGGAGACTTCAGTGATGAAACCCAAATCAATTGTACCAAAAAAGGTTAGTAATTTTATAAATCTGTGAAATCTCATTTTAAGTTGCTATATAATATTTGGAATATTTCAGAGTGAATATTATGTAAAAATAAATTGATCATTAGATAAAAAATATACATGTGGAACTGTGTGGAACAATTTGCTGATCTCTTTACTTTTACTCTTTGCTTTTTTTTTCTTTGGTTTCTCACTTCAATACCTCTTGGTACTTTGATATCTTCTGTGGTCTTTGCTTCCCACATTCATCAGATGCTTTACTTACCAATATCTTAATCTCCCTCAAACCCACAAACCATCCCAAAGGTGAAAAAAAGAACAAGAAAGGCATAATTTTACTTTTATTTTTATAAAAAGTTGTTTCTTTAAGGTTTGAAATAATCCCTTCTTAAATGGTGATATATCTCCAACTGATTGGCTTCCTAGAATTTGAGCTAAGAGAAGATCATGAGCATGGCTCTCAGTATGTCTATGAGAAGGATAATCTGACATTTGCATGAGTTACTTTGAAAAATTTGATCATCCATAGAGCATGTTAATAAATTAGAAATCATGTTGGAAATATCTCAGAAAAAAAATATTAGCCTTTCAAACAATCATACAATTAGTACCATTTTTAACAGAAATCTTTCTTCTGCTAAGAAACTGAAAAATATTATTATTTATTCTTTCATGTATTCCACAAATATTTATCGAGGATTAAAGGATAGCTAAAGGAATGAAAAACATGGTCCCTGTTCAGTTTAAATATCTAACATGCAAACAAACAACCGAGCAATTTATTTAATGTGGTAGGATGAGGAAAATCATATATTTTGTGATCATAAGAAAGGAAGGATTTTCAAAGTATTTTCGAAGGAGATACATTTGTCTTCTACAAATATTTTATAACCTATACCATAGTCTCTAAATTGTTTTCTCTAACATGGATTCCTTTTGTCTTTCATTTCTTCTCTCTCTCTGTCCTGTAAATTCTGGAAACAGTGGCTCCTAAAGAAATTATTTATGTAATACTAGGTTCTTAAAAGAATAATATTGGCTTTTTTGTAAATTCTCTAAGTGATTTATTAAAAAGACATATTGTTTGGTTTCGATTTTACCTGGGTAACCTGGATTACAAGAGTCATAGCAAAGCTCCAAATACAGCTAAACAATGACCCATAAACCATGAAGCAATGAAATACAGTTTCTCATAGTTAATGTTCTTGATATGATTCATGTCTTTCTCTAGTGGTGAGACATTTCTATTACAAATTGCAGTGAAATTGCAATGAAAACAGAAAACGACTAGGAAATTATTTGTGATGATGACTTATAAAATTTAACATGAAAATATTTGAATTCAATTTTGCCTCAAAATCAGAAGAATGAATTATAGATAAAGCTACTGTTTAATATTATCTGTCTCATTTTCTGTTACATAATAAGTTCTCATTCTCTCTTTCTCCTCTCTCGCCATCTCTCTTTCCTATCTCTCCTCTCTTTAAGTCTATCTCATTCTTGTGTTCTTTTCTCTCTCAATTTAGTTTTTCCATGAGTATATATGAGCTAGAACTTTTTGCTTACCACTAATCTGGCATAGAATTTTTTTTTCTTTTTTGTGTACATAAGATTTTTTTTTCTTTTTTGTAAATATTTGAAATATTCATCTGGAGGCTGGTTGACATTTTCATTACTACATAATACCTTGAATATAAACTTCATTTTCCCCTCCTTACAGATGTCTTTTTAGGCTCCTCGTGGGGTGTGCATCTGCGACATGCTGGCGCTGCCCCATAATATGCTGTGAAACATAAATTGTCCTAAAGTTAATTTATGTTGACCTCAAATGTGAGATTCTATGCCTCTCTTCTGTGTGTATTTATCTCTAAGTTAAAATGGTGATTACACATTAAGAATTTTGAAAATATTACTTTAGCCTCATGGGAGTCCAAAGTGAGTGGCACACTCCCTTGTAGGCTCTGTAGATAGTTTTCATGTTTCATTATTATAGAAGCACCAGCTACTTAGTGTTGATGTCTTTCTTCTTTAGAGTACCTCAATTTCACTAATATATCATGGCAGAAGATGTACTGTCAATGTGAATGCCATGCATTTCTTATATGATTATGGAAACAAATCAGATAATCTATATGATTCTTTGACATGTTTCAAGCCAAGAATGAGGAGAATTTTTTGAACTAATTTATATTGATCAGATTATAAATTGTAGCAGAATTCTCTAATCAAACATTCTACATGGTGAATATAAGGGGTAGGAATTGAGGAAAGTTAACATTCTGGGATGACTTTGGTAAAAGGCAATCCAGAGTATTTCACAGGAATCTAAATATTTTTTGTTCATTATTATTTTGATCATATACTCTGGTATAGAAGTTGTAAAATAATGATGACATAATGATTAAAACTGATCAGGAAAGTCATTTGCATGTGCAGTATTTGTGAGGCCATTGTCAGGGTAAACCAGAAATTCGATGCAATTAGTCACTTAATTCAGTATCAAAACATGCTGTGGAAGAAAGACCAGGGGATTCTGGCTTGAGTTTCAAGACTGGCTATCAAAATTGATCAAATCCACCATACAATTGCTCAGCACTTTGCTTTACGCTGCCTGGGTAAACAGAGCATATGGTGCAATTTCTCTCAACTCAAACACCCTTGTTTTCAAAAGGGTAGAAATACTCTTGAATTAACTTTTAATACTAAAGGAAGAGAAGAAACCAGGAAATGGAACATTCCATATATAATCTCTATGTCAGAAAATTTCTAAATTTAAGTTCAATTTATATTCTCTCTGAAATCACTTGCAAAAAAGAATATCTATAGTTATGATCAGTTTTTCATCAATATGATTAATACATGAGAAAGTGTAAATTGATAGTCTTTTTCTAGATTAATGGATACCCATCTTAGTATTAACATTATGCTGTTCTTTTTTCTCATTTCCAAACTCCCTTATAGGCAAGGAAGACATATTAATAATATCTTCAGAAAGCACTATGTCTTCATAGAGTCACTGTTACACGTACAGAGACAGAGACAGAGACAGAGAGTAACAGAGAAAGAGAGACACAGAGAGAGGGAAAGACTACAAGCAAAGGTAGAATAGAAAGACAATGCACAGCATGCTGATTCCTTCATTTATTCCTTCCTTTGTTTCATTGCCTCTGACTTATTTAGTTTTGGTTTCTTTTTGCTTCTGCATCCTTTTCTTGATAAATATTTCTAAAGTGATTTTTTTTTAAATTACTGGGTTAATAGTTTCTCTAAGTGGAAAAATAAGTGAGGCTGGACCCTCACAGAATTTGTTATGTGGGAACTTCCTCTAGAGCTCAGGCCTGGCCATTTATATTTATGCATTGTAAGATGGTTGTAAAAAGGTGAATTTACCTGTAAGGATGTCAAAAATAAAGTTAAAGTGAGAGTTCAGTCTTTTCTTACAAGTCTTTAACTCTCTGGCTGGAATAATAAAATTAAGAGACATGGACATGTCATATCTATAAAAGATCAAATATGTAGAATTAATCCTAGTTTATTGTAAACAGATTAATACATTTGAATTATGTAAACTTTCATTCTTATTTTTTAGGGGACATCTTAACTATATTCCATCCTTAAAATAAGACATTTTAAAAATAAACATAGGCAAATAAATATCTTTAGACAACTATTCCCCCAGGTAAATTTCCATTCAGAAATTGTTATAAAAATTTATACCAAATAATTCATTATGGACTTGATCAACAAGGGAACAGATTTTCCCCAAAATAGATATTGCTTAAATTTTGTAATTGCTCCTAAAAGTAACTCAAATATTCTTCAAGTATTTATTTTTATTTATTTTAAAGGGACATTTGAATCTTGCTTATTGTCAATGCTCTTTAATGCCCTGTGTTTTGCTGTCTAAAAAGGACACATTATTGACTTCTGCACTAAGTGAGTAAGCTGGAGGTGCTGTGACATATGTGGCCTCCTATTTACATTTCAAATACAGTGTAAATGCAAATTTAAAATTATGTATGTATTGAGCTTCAATTTTGACTTATTATAAATAATCTTTAACAAATCCCAAAATCCATTAGGTAATTACGTAATATTATTAATGCATATGATCACACATGCTCATATTCTGCTGCTTTAACTGGTTTCTTTGCTTTTACTTTGGAAATTTCTTTTCTTTTTTTTTTTTTTTTTTGCTTTGCTGGAGGACATGGTCTCACTCTGACAGGATGGAGTGCAGTGGCACAATTTTAGCTGACATAGTTTATGGCAGCCTTTTGTAATCCTGGCCTCAAGCTATCCTCTTGCCTTGGCCTCCCAAAGTGCTGGGATTACAGGTGTGAGTCATAGCACATGGCCTGAAACTTCTTGGACTTTGTCCTCACTCCATTCATTTATTCATTCATTCATTTTCCTCCATACTTTCTTATTCCAGATCTAAGAAGATAATTAGAATATTTTATCATATCTTTGTACTTTTGAAGTCGACCACAGTGAACGCATAGTAAATAACTGTTGAATGAGTTTATTTCTTGAACAAAAAAATTTTATTATACTCTCAGAATTCATTTCTTGTTATGTCTTATATAGGTAGTAACTTTTTCTCTTTCCTCACCTTACCCTCATATCCCGAAGTTGATTGTCATGATGATGTACCAGACTAAGTTTACTAGACTAGTCATGTATATTTTCTTTGTACAATACAATCATTATAAATATTAGCAATTTCAGCCCCAGATTTAATAATATAAAACTGACAGGATATCTGTGCTATTTTTTTATTATCATTTATTTCTTTCTGTTTAGATCCTTTTTGCTCAATAAATTGTAAATTCCAGAAAACTAGGGAAATTTTAAATATGTGTATTTTATTAAAATATATTAAAATAAAATATATTATTTTTATTAAAAAATATATATATATGTACTGAGAGAGAGAATTTAGCAGTAAATACCAGTGAGGAGATTACATCAGTGATAATATAGGGGAAGAAAATAATATAGGGGAAGAAAGAAAGTTACCATATGTTGATGACCCACTAATTGTCAGGCACTTTACATTTGTTACTTCATTTAAGCTTCACACTTAGAATTACTCAGAGAAGTCAATGTACTTGGCCAGAATTACACAGCTGGAGTTTGAAACAAAGATTGTCTGCTCTTTATTCCTATATCCAACCATCTGTTTCTGCAGCTATGGAATATAATCTTTTTTTCCTAACTTTTTATGAATTAACATTTATATGACCCCCAAATAAGTACTACCTTGCTCTCAATTGCATGCTCAATTTTACTTAAAGATGAGAAAGGAAAAGCATTTCTATTTACTTAATGAGATTTCTCAAAAGGAAGTAGAAAGGACCTGGATCATTACACTAAATAGTCACAATAAGTCTATATTTTTTGTTTCTATTTTTCTTTACTTTCCACAATTCACTGTAATAAAGTAGATTCTGTAACTCTTTCATTGCAATAGCTGTGGGCATTCTCACACAATTTCTTTGGTCAACCACCGAATATTTTTGTCATAAAAGTTTTATCTTACAAACTCAGAAAATTTATGAAACTGAAAAAAAAAATCAAAAGATCACTTATTTTAGTTCTTTTATTGTATAGATGAGGACAAGGGCTGAGCCTTATAAGTATATAATGATAACAAAAACGTTACACTGCTTCCTAGAAGGAGCAGATAGCATTCTGTGGTACAGATATTAAGGCTGAGGTCTTTGAACCATAAATACATTATTGGGAGAGATTTAAAATTCAAAGGATAATGCTCAGTTCTTTTCGGAAAAACAAGGTAGGTCTGACAATAATACCAGCCAGAAAGAGACCAATATCCTACCAACAGAGGCTGAATCCACTCAGAATAGTGCAGCTATCAAAATGTGATTTGTAGTTGAAAACTTAGGTTACATATTTGGGCACGGAGAGAGTGAAAATTGAAACCGATATCTTTTGACTTCCAATCCTTATCGTACCACATTTCAGCTGAACCGTCAGGTCTTTAGCAGCAGAGTTTAATCTTTATCACGTAGAAAATAAGACAGCCAAAAATTACTGTACATACTCAGACACAGTCATCGCTTCTGATTTTCTTTCATGAAAACATTCTGAAGACAATTTCAATTCATTTTTTTATTTTCTTGTGTTAAAATATATATAATACAAAATTTATCATCCTAAAATACTTTAAGTGCACATTTCAGTGTGTTAAATACGTTCATATTGTTGGAGTAGCGTCACCGCCCATTCATCTCCAGAAATTCTGTCATCTTGCAAAACTGCAACTCCACCCATGAAACAGTAACTCCCTTTTCTTTCTTTCCTTCAGTCTCTGGAAACCACTATTTTATTTTTGTCTCTATGCTTTTGAATGCTCTGTCTCATATAACTGCAATCATATAATGCATGTCTTTTTTGTGACTGGTGTATTTTACTCAGCATAATGTCTCCAAGATTCACCCATATTGCAGCATATGACCATATTGCCTTCCTTTTTAAGGCTTGGCTAATAGAGACTTCTGTCATTTTGTCATTTTTAGATGACTTATAGCTTTTTTTATTGCCCGCCTTTTTTATGTTTATTTGATTTATTTGTGATGAAATGTTTAAATTATTTTCTCATTTCCTTTTGTTTATATTCTATAGCTTTTATCTTTATGGTTATCATGGGGATTACACTTAACACTCTAATGTTGTAACACTCCAA
>CAUYSK010032611.1:0-16425 GCA_963575035.1 Avahi laniger | reverse complement strand
TGATACCATTGCATTCTAGCCCAGGCAACGGAGCAAGATTTTGTTTATAAATAAATAAATAATAAAATAAAAAAATACTAAAATGTTAGGCAGAGGAGGATGCATTAGCCAAGGAAACTGGGAAGTGAACAGAGACAACCAATGATATGTAGTGCCATCAGTGCCAATAGATGAGAACGTCTTAAGAAGGAAAGTGGACAGTCTCTTGAAAGGTTAAGTTGAGTAGAATGTTGGTTACCAGGGACAGAGAGTGGTAGTGTGGAAATGGTTAGATGTTGGTCAAAGAGTACAAAATTAGGAGAAAAAGTTCTAGATATCTAATGTATTGCATAGGGACTATAGTTAACAACATTGTATCATATACTCAAGATTTGCTAAGAGAGTAGATTTTAAGTGTTCTCACCCCACACATACACAAAAGGTAACTATGTGAGGTGATGGATATGTTAATTAGCTTGCCTAGTAGTAAGTTCATGATGTACATGTGTAGTAAGCTCATGATGTATATGTGTATTAAAACACTGTGCTGTATACCTTACATATATACAATTTCAATTAGAAAATTTAAAAATAAAGTTGAGATGAAGACCCAAAAATTTCCATTAGGTTTATTGCACCTGGAGTCACTGAAAAACTCTGTAGGGTCGTTTTGGTAGAGAGAGAGCTTGTAGGTCAGATTGAAGAGGGTTGAGTGTAGGGAGGTGAGAAAATGAAGACAGTGAGTCAAGAAAACACAATTATTTTGACAATTTCGTCTAAAGGCGAGGAAATAGAGGAGCGACTGGAGGCATCATCAATGGTAATGAAATGAAATCACTAAGCAGGGAGAGAAGAAAAATATAGGAAAAGAAGAGTTATTTGATAATGTAAATAAGAATCCTGCACAAGCGAGAAAAAATGGGTCTCAACATAGTTGAAGGACTGACTTGCGATAGGAGAAGGGACATTTTCTCCATCGTTAACAGGAAGAAACAGACGTGTTTCAGCTCCAAAAAGTGTGTAGGTTTGATGTTAGAAGGTTGGGGGCTCCTGATGGCTTCTGCTCTTTCTCATTCATCTACTGAGAAAAGGAGTTTGGGCAGCACTCGTTCCTACGTGAATTCCACCAGTGTTGACCACGTACATCCCGCCACAGGGTACGTCAGAACGCACACTGACCCGGAGTTATTTTGTTGGATGGATAGGCAATCAGAATAGTGACAGTATAAAATTTTCCTTCTCAGAAACTTTCAGGCATGGTCACCTCTAATGCTTCTAACATTTTTTAGCCTGTGATTATCTACTTGTGTGAGCAATGTATCTTTCTAATACAAAAAAGCTAGAGTTCCCCTCAACGCTAAGTAATTTTGTGATCACAAAGCTCAAAAATTAGATTTGAAAAGTTATTTCCATTACGTAGTGATAGCCTAAAAAAATGCCTTCACATATTTTGTTTATATGTGGAAGGATGATTAGTAGTTATTGTCAACAACAAAAATTCTTTTCTGAAACCACTGAATTGGAATTAACTTTACAATGGCATATGTGAAGTTAAGAATATGAGTGATCAATGTTAATGAACAAAATATAACTCATGTTGAGTTTTCCCTTAAAACCATGTCTTTCTTTTAAAAGGGTAAGGAAAAGTAATTAAATATGAATACCAGTGTTTGGAGGAAAAGTTTAAGGTGAGATGTTTATTGAATAAGGAGAAAGTATCTCATAAAGTTTAGTTTTTCTTGGACCCTGAATTAAATGAAGCAGGAATTTTATCAGAATGTTTTTTTCCTTCTCATTTAACAATTTTCCATTCATGCAGAATACATGTTTTTTAAACTTTAAAGCTATTATTTCCCATTTGTCTTAATGCAAATGTCCTGAAGTTAAATTGGGGATTGGAAAATCTTGTGTTAACCTTGTCCAAACTCATGCCAATACAGAATTACTTTTTGGCCAATAAAACAATTCCATAAAGACTTTTGGTTTACTGAGACCTGAAAGTCAACTCTTTTTTCCAAACTTTTGACATATTTTTTTAAGGGGTTTTTTATTAGATTGTCAGCCCTGTGTGTATGCGAACTTATGATAATCATGCCACTGGTTTGAAGAGATTGTAAGTAATTGCTTTATTGTTCATAATGTTTTTCACACTGTGATGTTAAGAAATATTATAAATTAAACACAAGAAGTTTAGAACAAATCATTTTAAAACCTTAAAAATCCATCTCCTGTGAAATTCACTGAAGCAATGTACCAAGTAGGGGATTGAGGAATGTCAGTTAAGGAGCAGAGAAATTGCTCTTCCTGCTGGCTTGGACCCCGAGGAACGTCTGAACACAGTGTGGGTGAGAGGAGGCTGAGAAGGAGGGAGGCTCAGCAATTTCAGCTCAGGGGACCCAAGCTCATCACAAGCTGTCTCTATGGAGCTGCCCAGATTTGAAAGCTGTGGGTAATGGACACAGCATGGGCTTCCACCAATACAGTAAAATCCAAGAGACACTACATACACCGCTTGGCTTTGGTGGTGGTGGTAGGAGGTGGTAGGGTGTCGCTGATTTGATGTCATTGACTTGGGCCTGAAATGCCCACGTATGAATCCCATAGCACCTTGAGAAAACCATTATACCTTTCCCCAAAAAGCCTCAGTTTCCTCCTCTGTTCAAAAGGAAATGCAGCTAATACTATTACTACTATTCCTACCAAATACTTCACAGTTATTTTATTTTGGAGAGCGAATAAGATGATATATATAAAGGTTTTAGAAAAATAAGTAGATTTTAGTTATTAATTCATTGGGAAAAATTCCATCTTTGATGTCCTACATCTTAAAAGAAGTGATACGAATGGCCAACAAACATATAGATAAGTCTCAACATCACTAATCATCAGGGATATATGCAAATTAAAACCACAATGAGATACTATCTTACCCTAGTCAGAATGGCCAGTATTAAAAAGTCGAAAAACAATAGATGTTGGTGCGGATGCGGTGAAAAGGGAATTCTCATACACTGTTGGTGGGAATGTAAATTAGTACAACTGCTATGGAAAACAGTATGGAAATTTCTCAAAGAACTAAAAGTAGATCTATTATTTGATCCAGCAATCCCACAATTGGGTATCTACCCAAAGGAAGGGAGGTCATTATATCAAAAAGACACCTGCAATCATTTGTTTATTGCAGCACAAATTCACAATTGCAAGGATATGGAATCTACCTAAGTGCCCATCAATTGAGGAGTGGATA
Organism: Avahi laniger; assembly: GCA_963575035.1. NCBI lineage: Eukaryota > Metazoa > Chordata > Mammalia > Primates > Indriidae > Avahi > Avahi laniger. Next base: position 13,199 of record CAUYSK010032611.1, on the reverse strand, counting down.
AAGAAAATGTGGTATATATACTACTCAGCCGTAAAAAATGAAATAATGTATTTTGCAGCAACTTGGATGGAACTGGAGGCCATTATCATTATTGTAAGTGAAGTAATGCAAGAATGGAAAACCAAATACCACAAATTCTAACTTATAAGTGGGAACTAAGCTGTGGGTATGCAGAGTGGTACAATGGGTATTGGAGGCTGAGAAGGGAGGAGAGTAGAAGAGGAGTAAGGGAAGAAAACCTACCTGTCGGATGCAATGTACACTATTCTGGTGGCAGGCACGCTAACAACTCAGACATCACCACTATATAATTCATCCATGTAACCAAAACCCGCTTGTACCCCTAAATCTATCCGATACAAAAAATAAATGGAGTAGCAGTTCCTTCTAAGTACTAGGCTCCTGTTTTATTCCACGCTTGCCCGTTTACTTAGTTCCATTGGCTTTTAGTTAAAGATAATTCTGTAAAATATTTGGAATAGAGGTAAGGTGGAGCATAGAAAACACCAAGGGGCGGGATATGAATAAGAAACAGTTTCCTTGGCGTTATTTCTTGTTTCCTTGAAGTCAATTCTCAGGCACACTCTCAGAGGCCCGAGGAGGCCCTTCTTGAGGACCTCGAACCTTATTGAAGTCACAATCCTCCATCAGCTTGATCCTAGTTACCAAGGAGATGGAAACTGGGCCAACACGCACATGCTGTCCATTTGCAAAATCCTAAAAGAAACAGAGAAACTGGCAACAATGGCCAGGCCACCCTCACTGGCTCATTTTGCTCAAATGAACATTCCTTAATTCAAGAGTCATCCTTGTTATTATAATATTAATTGCTTAAATTAGATTTTCAAATTTATGCAAACATTAGTTAATATTGACTGGACAAGACTTAGAATTTTTTTCTCATTTAATTGAGCAGCAAAAATGCCAAAGTCATTATTAAACAAATCACTGGAAAGGTCAGAGGATGTACGTTACAAATTTAATACATTTGGATATCTCCCCTCTAAGAGCTCCCTCTTGGAACTATTTTGTACAAACATCCCTTAGATGTTTTCCTTTGCAAAAGTGCTTGCTTTTCGTATCAGTGAAATCTGTCGTTTCTAGTCTGGTGAGAAGATGCCAGGAAGAGAGGGTCACTGAGGCTGCCTGGATCCTTATTAGCAGGTTTGTTGGGGAGTATTGGGAAGTTATCCTGTCACTTTAGGGCACTATTTTGTGACTTTAGGATGCTATTTTGAGTGTGTATACAAGGAAGAAGTGTGAGATTAATAAAAGAAAGAAAGAAAAAAGAAGTGAGGTATTTTGCGTGCCCAGAAACAACACTAGGGCGTTGCACGTACTGACCTCGGCAGTTTCCAATCCTCAGTGTTGGAAAAGGAATTTCCAATGACTACTTTCAAATGACCCAGAAGACATTTCTTACTGCAATGAAATCTATTTTTTTTTACTATGTCAGTAACACAAGACAAGATGACACAAGACAACACAGTACAACACAACTCAGCATAGCTGAGCATAACACAGCTCACCACAACAAAGCACAATATAATGAACTTCTTCAATTTAAAGAGCATACTGCAGCCCAAAATGCAGACTGCTGACTCTCATCCCATTTGAGATGAGCAGGAAGACTGCATGCCGGGTGAACAATACCAAGAAAAAGCAATTATGAGTCAGTTCTTTGAAATGGAATTGATCTGATTGGTATGCTACTAGCAAGTTTTGGGAAATGTCCAGGCTAGCAACAGAAAAGAAAAAAAAAAAAACTCAAAAACCAAAAATGTTATTTTGTGTTTACAAATAAGTAATGGGTGTTTACAAAAAAAGTTGTCTGCTAGGCCTAAGGGGTGCTGTGGGACTCTGCGGACCTTTGGGACATTGCAGGAAGCAGAGACAGGGCATTTGCTGGAAGCTTTCTGTCCTGATATGGGGCACCCTGTCCTGTTCCAACAGCAGGTGGTGCGGGGAGCTATTCATGTTCCGGAATTCTGCAGTCAGACAACTTGGGTTGGTTCTCCTAACAGACTCTGTGACTTCGGACAGATCACTTAACCTCTGTTAGTCTCAGTGTCTTCATCTTTCCAATAGAGATAGTGCATATTTCACAGCTTTGTTATGCGTATGAAACGATGTATGTATAAAACACTTAGAATACTGTCTGTTGTTTATAATAATAATCATGATTCTGATGGTCATAATGATTATTTTATCCTTTCTTCTAATGATTCGACAGAGTTATAACCTCTTTTCAGGTGAATATGGAGGAACAAGTGTGGGTAATACGGAAGCTCATTCCAGCCACTAAGGGGTGGCTAGTCGTTCTGCCACAAGATATTTCTGGACAAATATCATGAAGCATTATCCTAAAGCTGGTTGTAATTTCCCAAAGGAACACTAGTATAATTTAATTGCACAAATATGAATTGAACACCATAATGCCCCAGGCACTGAGCCAGGGGCTGGTAAATTATAAGGAACGGTAAGATATTGCTCCCCCCTGCCCCACCGCAAAGATTCACAATCAAATGAGAAGAGCAAGTCCCCAAACTAGTAACCTTAACACAGATAAGATTCTGTTGAGTGGGATCAGATTAAGGAGTCCGGAGCTGTTTCTGGGTTTGTCTGAATCCCAGCTCTGCCTCTTATGACATGCATCTTTCTAGCATTTCTGCATCTTGGTTTCCTTTGTAAAATTGAGATTAATAAAACATTCATTATGTGGTATATTGGGAGGATCAAATGAGATGATCTCTGTGGTGCTTAACATCAGGACTTGCCGCATAGTAAATTCTCAAAATATTAGATTTACCATTTTTATTCAGTTGGAGCACAGAGAAAATTCTAATGCATTTTGATGGGGGAAATAAGTTTTTTTTTTTATTTTTCAAGTTGGGTGTGGTAGGATGTTGATTAGTGGAGGGAGACAGAAAAAGGAGGAGGAGGAAGAAGAGGAGGAGGAGAAGAAGATGGAGAAGGAGGAGAGAGAGAGAGAGAGAAGAGAAAGGACCGAGAATACCAAAAAAAAAAAAAAAAAAAAAAAAACACAGGCAGAAGGAACTGCCAAGAATGGAGAATATTCCGCCTATTAAGTGAACAGCAATAGAAATACACGTAGCGGAGAGATAGCAGGGTGGTCTGGGCCAGAGCACAGAGAGCTCCTTCGATGTGTGCTGTCTTCCTGCCCAAGGATTCAACTTCAGTCAAGGAGAGCTTTATGCTGCTCAAAGGAAAGATGACACAACGACAAACTCAGGATTATTTAAAATGTCAAAATGCAGTGCCAAATCTTATAACACGGATATAAATATGCATTGATTATATAAGAGGACATCAAATATTGTGATGTATCAATTAGGCAAAACAACACAAGTAGAACCAAAGCTAGTGATAACATTAATAAAACTGTAATGAGAGTTTACTGCATAGAATTTTGAAGGACTTTTCCAGGTATGATTTGCATGTGTGCGTAAAAGTGACCTGTGACCAATGAGGCATCAGACAGGGACAAATGGAATGACTATTTGGTCCCTTTCACGCCATTCGACTTTGAAGACTAGGTAGAAACACAAATAAAGAACAGATAATGGCTGCTAAATGCTTGCTATGTGCAAGGTACTAAGCTAAGAGCTTTTTACTGATGATCTTATTTAACTCTCAATATAAATTGCTGAGGTAGACAAGATCAATATCCCCACTTAATAAAGAAAATCAAATCCCAAGAGGTCAACCAAGTTGTCCCAGGTCATATGGCTTAGAGATTATGGCTGCGTGAATGGACGAATGGATGAATGAGGGTGTTTTCCAGAGACATCGATGATATAATGTTACCTAAGAAGACTCATCAACATTGGGAAAATCTAGGATTTTCCATAAGAAATATGAGGCTGTCTTATCAGTATTTTTAGACCCTGCCTTAATGATACGTTCATAATGTCACTGTTATCAGATAAGGATGTCCTTAAAAATACTGACTTCTGCAATATGAATAGGACTCTTAGAAAGTGGATTGTGAGGAAATAAGCAAATGTAAGATGTCCTCTAATTTCAGTAAAGTTTTGGTTTCAAAAATGTGATGTTTATATTTTGGTTTTCCTCATGTAGATCTTATACATATGTTGTCAGATTTATTCCTAAGTATTTTGTTTTTGATGCTAATGAAAATGGTGTTTGTGTTTTTAACTTCAAATTTAAATTGTTCATTGTTGTTGTATAAAAAAACAATTGACTTTTGTATGTTAATGTTATAGCCTGAAACTTTGCTAAAACTGTTTATTAGTTCCAGGAGTTCATTAGTTCCAGTGTTATTGCTGTTGATTCCTGGGGATTTTCTACATAGGTGATGATATCGTCTGAGAACAAAGAGAATTTTATTTTTCCTCCTTAATATATATATTTTATTTCCTTTTATTGTCTTATTTTATTAGAAGGGACTCCCAGAGCAATGCTGAATAGGAGTAGAAAGAGGGAACACTCTTACCTTGTTCCCAGTCTTAGGGGAAAAGCATCTGGTTTCTCATCATTAAGTAGGATGTTAACTGCAGGGTTCTTTTGTAAATGTTCTTTATTAAGTGGAAGAAGTTCTCCTCTGTTCCTACTTTCCTGAGAGTTTTTTTTTTTATCATAAATTTGTGTTGGATTTTGTCAAATGCTTTTTCTGTATGTATTGATATTATAATTTTTCTTCTTAGCCTTTTATGATGAATTAATTGATTTTTGAACATCAAACCAGCCTTATATACCTAGAATAAATACTATTTGGCCATGGTATAAAATTGTTTTTATACATTGTTGGATTTGTTTTGCTATTATTTTTTGAGGCGTTTGCATCTATGTTCATGAGAGATATTGGTCTATAGTTTTCCTTTCTTGTAATATCTTTGATTTTTGGTATTAGGATATATTAGGGTAATGCTGGCCGCATAGAATGAATTAGTAAGTATTCCTTTGCTTCTGTTTTCTGGAAGAGATTGTAGCGAATTGGTACCATTTCTTTCTGAAATATTTGGTAGAATTCACCAGGGAAACCATCTGGGCCTATTGCTTTCTGTTTTAGAAGGCTGATTTAAAACATTGATTATTGGTTTAATTTATTCATTAGCTATAGGCTTATTCACATTATCTATTTCTGTTTGGGTGAATTTTGGTAGATTGTGTGTTTTAAGGAATTGATCTTTTTCATTTAAGTAATCAAACTTGTAGGGATAGAGTTGTTCATAATATTGCTTCATTATTCTTCTAATGTCTAGGGAATCAATAGTGACGGTTCTCTTATATGTTATAACAAAAGAGAAGACATAGAGTAAGAAGATTTTCCATATTGAATATTAATAAAGCATCAGTCCTTCAATCAACAATGTTCATTGAGAATCTGTAATATACCAGGCACTGCTTTAGGCACAGCAGTAAACAAATAAATGTCCCTGTCCTTAGTAAGCCACCTTCATTCTACTGGTGGGAGAGACAGTAATGAATGTCAGTATATTGAATAAATAAAATCCGACATAATTGACATTTTCACTATACGTCATATGCTATGCTAAAAACTCTCCAGACATCTCATTTCAAACTTAGGATTCCTTTGTGAGGTATGCGGTATTAAAATTATCAAACAGATAACAAAATTAAACTCAGAGGAAATGAGTACAACTCTAAGTCTCAAAGCCGCTAATTGGAAAAGCCGACATTTTAACTAAATCTGATTTCAGAGCTCTGACCTTGAAAGTTCTACTGTTCATATCAGTTACTCAAATGTTAACATTAGATATTTTAAATTACAGAATGATGTTTTTCTGAGATAGGCCTTTTCAACTTTTCCTTATAAATTAGAAACTCCAGAGTAAGATTTTTTCGACAGAAAATACTTTGAACTTTCAAGAAGCTTTAATTTTGTCTAATAAGATATGAATTGATTGGATCTATTATTTAGAATGATTAGAGCTCTGGGAGTACTCTCAGCAAATCCTTTGAAACTGATAAAAATATGTGCTCTAATCTGACAGGGATCATCCATTTGTTACATCATTCCAAAGTTCCCTGTTATTTCCAGTGACATTTCCCGAATTGTCTAGAGATTCAAGCTGTTATAACAGTTTCTTTTATCAGTCATCTCCAGAGGCTCATCAAGCTGAGAATCGTATAAATTTTTTTTTTTTTGAATCCATGTGGCACTTGCCAAAAACGGACCCTTTTGGAAGATGGTATTATTGATTTGTTAAGATCAATGCTTGCTGGTGATTTTAATATTAATAAAAGCAGCTAGCTTAATGTTAAACTTTTGTTCTTTAAAAGAGCAAAGCAGAGTCGAGTAACCACACTTTAAATGTGAAAATTCAGTGATAACTCTATTTTAAAAATTAAGTTTATTCTTCATATCCATTACCTACATTTGTACTTGATCATTATATATTTATAATTCCATCTGATTTCATATTGGTATAGGTATCTTCACAAACATTCAATAGACACACAGCTTAAAAAACAGGATGAGTGTTTCATCTGAATTTTTTTTTCCTTTAGATTTGGAAAGAAATAATATTGCCTCAGATAACTACTTCTTTGCAGCATCTATTGCTGTTCTTTATAAGATGAATAAAAAATATCAGCATCGTTAAAGAAAACCCAGTGAAAAACACAGCTAACAACTTTCTGAAAACTCTCACTAATCCCAACAAATAAACTACAGCCTGGTTAACTTGTGTACATGTTGGTGCCAGTATCTAGACTTAATATTATATTGGTGAGATCAGAAGTGTTGGTTTCTAGAGATTTCCAACTTATAAAGTGTTATATAACATGGCCGTTACACTGTTTGTATGGGTTTGTGAAAACTGGGAAAGCGTAATTACTTGTCTTCCAAATGTCTATTACATTTTTCCTATAGTTTTTCTTTCTTTTATTTTTCCTGTAGGCAAAATGGGAAGACAGGCCAGATGTGCTTCTGCGAGATCCATTGTATCTTGCGGTGATACTTAATACCTGATAGTGGATCGAGTGCTTTGTTGACATTTGGAAAATCTCTTCCTTACTTCATTACAGAGCAGGAGCACCGTTGAGAGCATGATTTCATGCCAGACAGCCAGGCACAATCCCAGCTATCCCACCTGCGAGTTGTATAATTTCAAGCAAGTCGCTTAACCTTTCTCAGTTTACTCACCAGCAATGGGGGTGTTGCTCACATCTGACATCTAGGAAATATTCAATAAATATTAAAATTTATTATTAACAATAGTATTTATTCCCAACACGTTATCAGTGGAATTGTGTTTGTCTATGTTCCTGCTCCAGCTGATAGAAAATTTTGTTTCTCTAGCATCACATAGTAGGTTGGGCTCATGAGTGTGACTTCCTCTATTAATATTTCTAAAGCCAGTTCACTGAAATGCTTCAGCATGTATTTATTTAAAGAAGATCTTCTAAATCCAATATTTAGAAGATTAGCTTCATATTGTACTTGATTCCTGAACATAAAATATTTTCAGAGTCCTGCAATGTAAGTAAAAGAAAAAAAAAAAAAGACAGTCAATATTGATTTGGCTTTTTGGAAACCAAGACCATACCTCCAGAACATTTGAGAAATTTTTCTCTACTTGCTCAGGAAGGAACACGCCAAGTTCAATTGTTTTTAAGCAGGTAATTTAAACTAAGAGAATGTGATTTCTCCAAAGAGATTGTACTCAAAACGAATAATCTGTACTTACAAAAGGTGCCAAGGGGTCCATTTCAGATATAGCTTCTTAGGAGCCGAGTGAAGTGAGTTTAGGAGATTAGGATGCACGGATCTGAATTGCCTGGTCTCATCTACACCCTCTAAGTGGCTGCGTAAACCCAAATTAGGATAGTTTCATTATCCACCCAGGGTGGATTCCATTCCAAATGAGCGTTTAACTATAGATGCTTCCAGAGGAAACTTCCCTCTGGTTCTCCTTGCCTTGATGTATGCTTTTGGTGTTTATAAAAGCATCATTGTTAAAATCTCTCTTTCATAGCAGTAATTACATACCTGCTGGGGTAGAATGTGACATTTGCTATTCCCCAAGAGTCATTTCTAAATAAAGCATTACAATGGAGATATATACATATATATATATATATATATATATATGCAATACGTGGTTCAGAAACACTTTGATAATTTTTCTGCCTATCAAATTATGTGCTACACGTGAAACTTTATTTTCTGCTTCGGCAGAGAAATACTGATATATGGCGGTGTTAGAAGTTAAATACTAAAAATTTGGCCACTCCCTATTATCCGGAGAAGTATAATGTCAGCTTTTCATGCCTCACAGCATTGTCGAGTGACTAGAATAGCATCTTCAGTAAAGGTTAAGGTCATACGAAGTAAGACTCAGGTAGAGGCAACGCAGAGTGGGCGTGTTCACTGGATGTTTAATGTGCGGCAGGCATTGCCCTGAGGGCTGTGGGGGGTGTAAACAAGGCAGGAAGGGAGCAGGAGAAACATTCCAGAGGAACGTAGCAATGGGGAAGGTATCGCTGTAGATAGGCTTCGATGTACCATTTAAACTTCATGATAACCCCGAGGAAAAGAAAAGCTAAGTTACAAGCCCAGCATGACAGGTGACAGTGTTAGAGGCGAGATAAGACCTGAGTGCATTATACCAATAAGCATTAAATAAATACAAGAGACAATAAGAGCTACACAATTCAGGTAAATAACGTCTAATTGGGGAGGTGAATTCCAGGCTGCACCTCACTGAGAAAAGATAGAGCTTTATTTGGCTTCTGAAGACTATAAACGTTGAAAAAGGGGGGAGAGACAGAGAGAGAGAGAGAGAGAGAGAGAGAGGGAGAGAAAGAGAGAGGGAGAGAGAGGGAGAGAATATAACTATGAATGCCAGGTGGGTGGTAAAGAATAAAAGACTTCAGAGGTAGGAAAACCTCCATTACATCCAGAGGATGTTGACTGAAGACCTTAGCTGTATCCCTGGGTTGATGTGAGGTGAAAAACCTGAAACCTGGAGCTGCATCTTGTGCCTGGGTGGTTGAGGTCCTTAAAGAAACAAGTCTTTGGAAGGTTTTGCAGAGGGTAGATTTGGGAGATTATTTCTCAGGAAAGAAGTGAGTTTAGGAGATCAGGAAGTGAGAATCTGAATTGCCTGATCTCTTGTGCACTGTAATTGGAAGAGCAGTTTAGGACGATTAACTCATGTGCGTGATAGATTAGAAGTGGCAACAGAGGGGTCACAGTTACAAGTCTATGGCGTCAGTCCAGAGGAGAAGAGAAAATGTTCTGGACAAGGTTCATTTGGTGGTGATAGCCGTTGCATACCCCTACATCCACCATCCCCTTCCTATGTAGGAACAGAAGCCTGGTGTTCTGTTGGGTGCAGTTCCAGCCAGCTACAGCACGATGCTTTTCAGCCTCCTTGCAGTTGGATGTGGCACATGTCTGAGTTCTGTCCAGGGAGATGTGAGAAATATGTGTAAACTTTCAGAAAGGCGGGGGTTGCTTTTTTATTCCCTTCCTCCTAGCTTCGAAGGGGTATAGGATAGCAAGAGCTCTGCCCACCATCCTGGACCACAAAGTGCCCCTGAAGACAGCAGCAGACGTGTGGGGATGGTGGCGTGGACGGGAAGGCAGGACACAGTCTCTGGTCACTTCGCAGGGCTGCCACAGCAGCTCTGGATGCTTAATTCAGGATTGTTTTTTTTTAATGGGGAAGAGAAATAAAACTTTATCTTATTTAGGCCACTCTTATTTACAGCTTTTCTGTGTTAAGAAATCAGACTTGACCCTAGCTAAGAAAATGACAGCTTAACAGAAGGAAAAGAAATGGTAGATGCAAAAATTAATAATTGGTGTTAGCTGGAGGAGTGACAGGTTGCTAAAGCCACAGCCTCTCTTTTGTTACCGTGGCCATCTTGAAATTTAAAGGCATTGGAGAGAAGGCACTTGTGCTCACGTCATCTTAGAAAGCTTTGATAAACTTTCACCGTTCACATACGTGCTGGGAGGAGGCGCTTGTGAGTGCTTGTGCTCAGGCGAAGAGCTGAGTTTCCTAAAATTTGTTTATATTCTCCATATTATGATATTTTTTCTCATTTCCCTCCCCATTCAGATATTTCCTCTGTTACAGTGACTCTCATAAATTTTTGGCATCGTATGACCTATGGTACTATAGACTAATATGCCCAATTTCTAGATCCCTCTGTACCTCTGATATCTTGGCACAGATTTACATAAATCATATATAGCAAAGACAGTGAAGATAAATACCTCAATCACAAAGACACCTTTGACAAGACCAAAGTCAACCAGGGCTACAAAACACCTCCTGATGGTCATTTGCTTATACCAGAAAAGTTAAGGATGTTGTAAAACCTGATTTACCGTAAGGGTTTTTATCTAGCTCTTAGATAAGCAAATGTGGCTAGAGCAGAGTGTTATCGACAGCATGAAGAATCCGAACCACTGAACGAAAGACTTATTAGCAAGGATGTGAGCAGGGGTGACTCAGAGATTCTGGTCTCATTAACGGGAAGGGCAGCGGATTGTAAAAAGATGCTGTTTGGGTTAGACATGTTGGATTTCAGATGATGACAATGTATCCTTATGGAAACGTCTAATATAAACTACAGAAAGAGACAATATAAGCACTGAAAGCGACCAGGCCACAAATGGTCATCTTGTCTGTGCTTGAACATAGGCAAGAAACTGACAAAACAGTTCTCCCCTTTATGTGACTGGCTCAGATTGAACTGAAATCTGGAACAAAACTCAGAGAAGAGGTCAAGACATATTTTACATGTTTTATCTTTTTTCAATCCTCGTAAAAACATAATGAGGGAGTTATTATCTCCATTTTACAAAGGAAAAACTGAAACTCCATGAAGGCCTAGTTTGAAAAGCTATTAAGTGCCAGAGGTGAGTTCCATACGAAGCCCTCCGTGAGCTCACAGTTCATGACTTTTTATCGAAAGAGCTAATTTGAGAAACTTAAAAAATCCGTGTGGACTTCATAACAAAGTGGGAAATGTGATATGCTTGTGTGTGCATGTGTGTACATATAGTTATAAAATAAAACCAATTTTTTACACTAAACTTCTGCTACTAAATTCCCTCGCAAAAAGTATTATAACCAATGAACAGTTTTGTATCAGTTTTATCTGATATAGTCAGTATAAATTAAATGATACTTTACAGTAGACATTTATCAAGATCACAGAATAGTCTTTGAATTAATAAAATTAAAACAAAAGTTATATTTAAAGAGAGAATGTCTGTAAAGCCACAACCCACCTTCTGCATTTCATAATTGCACAGTGGAGTGTGTAACTTTTGGGTGTCTGACTTGTCCCTGAGTTACCGATTGCCTTCTTTGTGGGGTGAAATCTTCTCTTCGTCCCTGATCCATAGGGTGGACTTTTGGTGGCTGTTTCTACATCTCCTGGCCTGACTCCCTGAACACAGTCAGTGGGCCCAGGGTAGACACATGGCCCAGATAGGGGCCACTTAGATTCTACCTCAGGAATTTGGAATAGAGACTGAGGGGGGTCATATTCTACCCTGGAGACTGGGGTGAATCCGAAAAACCCCAGGTTACCAAAAGAGAATGGAAAATATGTGCAGACAGAAGCAAAAAGACAGAAAAACAAGGATATAAAACTCTGAGAACTTTGCCATTTCTGGTTCCTCCACCTCCCTGAGGCCTAGCAGCATTTTTCCTCTGTGCTTCCATGAAATATGCCTCTTTTCTCATTCAAAAACCTTTATTGTTTAAGGAAGCATGAATTGGTTTTGCTTAACCAGCTGCCAAATGGTCTTTGCAAAGAACACACATAGTACGAACAATCCCTAGGATTACAATGGTCTGAATACCTGGCAGGGATCACAAAGAACCCCAGCTGGAACTCAGCGTCTGAGGGAACGTGGAGGCATTTTTTTTCCAGGTCACAAGGCCGGGTCACATGAGCACCCAGGTCTCACCTGCTCTTCACCTGCCACACTTAGCTCATGACAAAGGCTCGCAACAGTGACAACAGACCAACGGACGTGTCATGGCAGACTGCTAAATATGCGGAGCTTTTGATGCAGTAACCCGATATTGTTGTTGTGACAAATTACTAATACCAAATAGGAAAAGGGAGAGCACGTACCAAGAACAGGGTAACCAGGCAACAGCTAAGTGGCGGAGGATTTCCCCAGGGGAACGCAGTGCCGCCTCACTGGCTTGGCAGCAAATGGATTCCAGGCATTTCGCGTGTCTCCTGCGGATTGCCACGTATGTACAGCTGTGCTCTCCCGGGCGTTGAAGATGCTACTTCTAAACATGGAAGTGTTTCCTTTTATAAATTTGGGAACGAGATATCAACATATGAACAGGGAAGCAAACCATTTCTGTTTTTAGAGTGACTTCAACTTTGTTCTCTGTTTTCTGTAACTCAATCAATGAATCAAAAATGTAAGGCTGTTGAGACAGACAAGATTTAAAGTGTTTCGTGACTTGGGGCCAAGAGTTTGACATCAGCTAGGGCAACATAGTGAGACCCTCATCCCTACAAAAAAGAAAAAAATTATCCAGGTGTGATGGCATGTGCCTATAGTCCCAGCCAGGAGGATTGCTTGAGCCCAGGATTGGAGGTTGCCGTGAGCTATAATGACACTACTGCACTCAGTTTGGGTGACAGAGCAAGTCTTTGTCTCAAAAAAAAAAAAAAAAAAAAAAATTTTGTGATTCATACTGTGCTGAAAATCTAAGTTAGCAAATCAAAGTCTGTGGGACACATCAGGCTTTGAAGTGCCCCTCCCTCCTCATCCTATCCTCACCTCGTTCCCCTAGGGATAAAATGTGAAGGAGGGGGATTGCTCACACATCATGTTGGATATGTAAGGTTGTGCAGCCAGAAGCCAGGCAGGGAAATGTTTTAAGATGAGAGTTGGAATTAAGATGTTTCCTTGGCCATTTGTTATAAAAAATGGATGATTATTCTGCCAGAAGTGCACATTTAAAATTCTTTCATGTATAATAAATTGCTTGTCACGAAGTGTGAAGAACTCCAGGAAGTGCAAACATGTCAGTATTTCACAGAGATGAATATTAACGCTGGACACAACCCCTGTACACGTGTTTAGACAAAAATGTTAGATTTCTTGACTTGCTATTAGCTTAGTTTATGTGGAAAGGGATTAATGGTTATTTCTTCTGCTTTAAAAAACATGGAGTTTGGCCTCGTCTGGC
>CAUYSK010032610.1:0-41163 GCA_963575035.1 Avahi laniger | reverse complement strand
GACTACTCCGAGGCTCTGGCCTCCCTCCCCACCCAGGGCTTTCTGCCCTGCCATAGGCATCTCCTGACTGCAGCTTCAGGTGGCTGGATCCCGCCCTCCTGGGGTTCCAGTCTTCCCTGGGGCTTGCCTTCAGGTCTTCCAGGCCCCCACCATGACAGCACACCCCCAGCAGGGCCGCTGCAGGCCTGTGATCTTAGGGAGCAGTTCCTAGGGTTCCTCCCACAGGCCTGGAAGGCCCGTCAGGCCAGCCTGTCCACAGCCCACTCCCCAGACCGCCCACAACACCTCCAGAGTGGGGTTCCCGACCTCGGGGTGGGGCCTCTAGGACAGGAAGCAGGCAACTGGAAAAAGCAGGTGCTCTTCCGCAGTGAGCCAATCAGCTGTGATGGGCTCCAGCTCCCAAGACACCCCGAGGGTCCAGGTATTGGCCGCGGTGGCACAGACCCCACCTGCCTAGGCACAGTGCTCCGATCCTAGGGACTGCACCCTTTTCTGCCCTGTGGGACAATGTCACAGAGACAGGCAGCCTCCTTGTCCCTTGGGGTAAGCTCTTGTGGGCTCACCACTAGATTCTCCCTGAAACTGGCACCGTCCTTTCCCTCTTTCGGAACTTTCCATGCTCTGGCCTCCCAGCAGGTCTTCATGAGAAAGCTCTTGGCCACCCTGAGACGCCTGGATTTTATCTCCAGGGTGACAGGAATCACTGGAAGACCTGAGGTGACAGCACAGTGGGAGAGATTTGGTTTGTGATGGGATGGATGGATGGCTGGGTAGTTGGGTGAATGGATGGATGGATGAGTGGATGGGTGAATGGATGGATGGGTGGGTCAATGGATGGATGAGTGGATGGGTGGGTAGGTGGGTGCGTGGGTGGATGGGTGGGTGGATGGATGGGTGGGTGGGTGGATGGATGGATGGGTGGATGGGTGGAAGGGTGGGTAGGTGGGTGGAAGGGTGGGTGTACGGGTGGATATGCCATTCAGCACCACCTCTTGGTTGGACTTTGGGCACACGATCCCCTCAAAGAGCCTCCATTTCACAGCTGTGCAAAGGGCAAGAGCTCTCTACCACAGGATTAACATGTGAAGACATACTTAGCTGAGTACTTGGCACACAGTAGGGACTTAAAGTTCTGCTACTTCTATTAGGCAGAGTAGTTGGTGCGGCTGTCACTATATTCCTGAAAAATAACTTAGAATGCATTTCCCGCAGTCATCCAGGGAACTGTACTTCCAGCATGATGGACTGCGTAACTGACACAGGCTCCTGTCCCAGGAAAAACAACCAACCCCGGGAACAGCCACCCCTCGGGATGGGAAGGAAGCCAGGGCTGCAGAATCCTGGTTCAGAGGGAGCCCCCTCACCCCGAGCCCAGGTCTAATCTAGCCTGGGCGCCCTGATGGCAGGTGATGAGGATGTGACCACTGTCACAGCCCTGGGACCAAGTCCTGGCTGAGTCCAAAGATAGCCCTAACTCTTCACAGCTCCCTGTACCCACACCCTCTGCCGAGCAGCCCAACAGGGCCCCGCTCCAGCGTGGGGCTCACCCGTGGCTGCCTTGAACAGACGCGGCACCCGTAGGCTCCACACGGGCTCTCGTGTCGGGGCCGCTTTCTCTCTGTGCCGCTGCCGTGCGGTCTCTGACAAGCCTGCAGAGATTGGAGACACTTGGGGAGGAGGAGAGCTGTCGCCATCCCAGCCAGGGCCGTCCCAGGTCAGCTGACAGCCCCCGAGGCCAGGGGGCCCGCCAAGGTCAGCAGAGCACCTGGCCTGGGCCTGCCGAGCTCCACGGCAAGCAGGGAACAAGCGCTCACTGCTTTGCGGTTATTTGTTACCCGGCAGTGCTGTGGCAAAGGTGACTGGTACAGTCCCCAACTCACCAGGCGATACCCCTGCTCCGAGATGTGCCAGCACAACCCCTCCAGCAAGGCTCAGAGAGGCCACGGTCACTCTGGGAGTCAGTTCAAATCCAGAAGCCTCCTAGGACCTTCCCCCACAGTGTGCTAGCCTGGTAGACGCAGGTGGATCTGTCCCAGCCCTGCCACCAGGGAGCCTGTGGCCTTGTGGGGAGGACACAGGTAGCCAGAATACTCTGGTTGATTTGGGGAAGGGGGCAGGTGTTGCAGAATGTGAGGAGGAAGGGGCCGTCGTGGCCTCCAAGGACGAGATGGTTGCCGCAGCGGGACAGCGAGGCAGCCAGCGGGGCCAGCCTTCTTGCTGGAGGCCGGCGGGAGCAAAGGAAGGATCCCCTGGTCCACTCTGACCACGCAGGTACCGCTGCCCCCGCCACAGCCCCCAAGGCCACCCTGCTGTCAGATCCATCAGGCGCTGGCAGAGGAAGAGGAAACAAACACGGAGAGCGGCTGCATGCCGTGACCCCACCACCTCCCGAGTTCCCACAGAGCCGCGAGAAGAGGGCATCCTCACTCTCTTCCACAGACAGCAAACTGCGGCCAGAGAGGCTCTGGAACCTGCCCAAAGCCACCTAGCCTCCAAGCAGCGGAGT
Source organism: Avahi laniger (assembly GCA_963575035.1). Taxonomy (NCBI): domain Eukaryota; kingdom Metazoa; phylum Chordata; class Mammalia; order Primates; family Indriidae; genus Avahi; species Avahi laniger. The sequence continues at coordinate 38,657 of CAUYSK010032610.1, read as the reverse complement.
CAGAATTCGAACCCAGGCCCGTGAGATTCCAAAGGGCAGTGTCCCCTCAGAGACAGGCCCAGTCCTTACGGAGTGGCCCCGGCTGATCGGGGTTTGTTCCCTGGCACAGCCCGAGGGCCTGGGAAATGTCATTCTCAAAGGGTTGGCACCAAAATAACTTCCGGAGAACTTCGGGCTCTGCACCTGTCCGCGCCGACGGCTCTGAGCCTGTGGCCTCGGTGGTGGACACTGTCCCAGGCTCGGGCCCTCAGCCCGTGCCCCGTGGGGTGTGGCTGGCTTCTCCGCCGAGACGGAGGTGGTCCTGGCTTGTCAGCAGCATCTTTGCTCCTGACACTATGAAATTCCAAATGCAAAGTGGATGAGGCCATTGTCGCTCCCAGGGTGCTCATGCCCCTGACCCAGCAATCTCGAGCATCTTCTCTCCGACGCCCACAGGCACCTCCAACTCAGCGTGTCCCTAGAGAACTCAGCAACCTCCTCACAAACCTCTTCTCCAGGGCTACCTCCCCACTGCACAAACCAGAGGCCAGCTCACAACATGCCCTCCTCCCTGCCTCCCACTCCCCCTCTCCTCCATCAGGTGGGCCCCTTCCGCCCCCACAGTGGGCTGCTGAGACACCTCCTGCTAACTTCTGAGTGTGAGCTGTGGGCTCAGACATTAGCTGTGCATCCTTAGGCAAATCACTTCACATCTCTGAGCCTCAGTTTTGTCATGTGTAAAATGGGGGTAATAAAAGTCTCTATTCCATGAAAAGGTAGACTTTTAAGACACACATCATAACCGCTTGAGAAAGGGCAGCTGTTGTTTTTGTTGCTATCCTTGTAGTTAGTTGGGGAGACCTGTGTGTGTGTGCTAGCACCTCCCGCCCCCAGCCACAAGGATCTGCTCAGTTCGTGTGGGTTGGGACCCATCTCTCCCAGAGACAGGCATAAGAATCAGAACTGACCCCACCCCTCAGGCGCCCATCAGATTGGGCTCTCTCCCGTGGCCAGGACATGTGCTGCAAGGACTCCATGAGCCCGAGCTCCTGGGACCATCATGGCATGTGTGGACAGATCCCCCTAGAGTGGAGATGAGAGCCAGGAGGGGCGGGGCCTTAGTAGTGTCTGTTGAGCACCTGGATGCAGCCATGCCTGAAGGCATGGCTCTCCCTCCACTTTTCACTGGCGAGAGCCAGTAAATTGCTTCTTAGCCTAAGTTCATTTGGATGATGTTTTGTCATGTGCAAACCTGAAGGGTCCTATTAAAACCCAATTACTGGGGGCAGGAAAGTGCCTCAGCACCAAGAGGCATCACAGAGAGGGGCTCCCAGGATGGGGGGCTCCACAACTCATCTACCTGGCAGGGCCTTTTGTGGGGAAGGAGTGGCCCAAGCCGGGGGCCCGGACGTAGCTCCTGAAGTGCCTGCGAGCAGGGCTTGTGGCACAGCACATAGTACCGGCTTACAGTGGGCGCTCGGTGTGCTGGGAGCTGTCCAGGGGCCGTGCATACATAACCACACTTTTCCTCACAGCAACCTCCCTGGGAGGCGGGTTCAATGTTCCACCCATTTTGCAGATGAGGAGATCAAGGCACAGAGTTCAGATAACCTGCCCGAGATCACCCAGCTGGGCTGTGGCGGAGTGAGCACGTGCTGTGCTCCTGCTGGGACTCACAGAGGCACACAGACTCGGCCCGTGGCCCTTTGCCCACCTGCTCCTGGAGGTCCTCCGCGCACCCACGAGAAGAGAGGCCCAGAACATGCAGATCCCTCCTGAGGCAGGCGCTACGCTACTGCAGCAGGAGCCAGCCTGCGAAGGGAGCCACACGGAACCGGAGACTGTCCCTTTGCCAATGGCCACCTCCTGAGATGCCTCTCGACATGGCCCCACGTGCCAGGTGTCCCTGCTGCCTCCTCGAAGGCCGTGCCACACTGGGGAGCACCTCGAGGACAGAAATGGGCCTGACTGGTTCCGTGTGCCAAGAACCCCTCCAGGAGCCCGGCAGGACCAGTGCCGGAGGTGGAGGGGCCCCTGGAAGGACAAAGGGTTCAGGAGGACGCCCCCACCATGGAACAGCCCGAGCCGGCGCACCATCAGCGCACACGTGGAGTGTGTGGCATCTCCCCTCAGCAGGCTCACTCCCGCCGACGCCACGCCAAGCTCGGGGCCCCGCCCTCATCTCGTGGTGCGCACGCAGCCCTGGGGCTCTGTGCTGTGATCAGCCCAAGGTCCAGACGGCAGACCGAGCCCCGCGTGCCCCCTAAGTGGTGGGGCCACGTTTCTGACCCAGCATGGCCACACGCAGTCACGCGTGGGGCTGAGCAGGACAGCCAGGTTCATGCCCTGGATGTCGGGATCACGACCAATCAGACCCCACCAGCAGGACGATCAGGGCGCCATCCGCAGCTGTCCCACGGACCAAGTGGAGGACGCCGCAGCTGCACTCTGTCCGCAAATGGAAGTGGGTCTTTCCTCCCGCTTTGCTTTCTCGTTGCACTTGTGCGATCTTCTAGCGTGCCACAGCTTCCGGAGGAGCTTGAAGTGCGCTCTGGAACAAGGCTGGGCACAAGCACAGACACACATGCACACGCGTACACTTGCCATGTGCCCTGGGTGCCATGGTGTGCATGCTCAGTCAAGGCAGGACCCACCTCTTCTGTGGAGAAACTGAGGCTCAGATAAGAAAAGGTGGCTGGCTGGACCCCAGCTCTTCCCGGAAAGGGTCAGAGACAGGAAGGAGGGACGGACCCGAGCATCCCAATGTCCAGCTGAGCCCCAGGCAGGACCTGGGGGCCCAGGGCAGTCTCTGTCCCCAGGGAGCACAGGGCACCCACGCCAGGAACAAGGCAGAGCTCAGGCTGGGCCCGAGGGGTGGGGATGGGCCAAAAAGTGGGGCCCAGAGCTGTGGCAGGAACAGGAGGCGAGGACGACGGTGGGCAAAACGACAGAGCGTGAGGCCCGGCAGAGGCAGCACGGGGCACCTCCACCCTCAATCCAGGCTCTCACAGGTCCCCGAGCAGGAGGCAGGATCTCCTAGAACTTCCTAGAACCTCTGGAGGGTGGAGTGACAGCACGTGAAGCGTACTGGAGAACAGTCACTCAAGCCTCTTTTGATGCGGTCCAAGGGAGGGGCAGGGCGTGCCCAGGGTCACAGAGCAAGTGGCCAGGGCCCTGCCTCCTTGGCCTGGAGCCCCAGGCCTCCTCCAACCCAAACACCCCTCCAAAACACCCTGGCTAGATCCAGGGCCTGGGGCCCCAACAAGGTCTCCTGGCCTGGCTCCTGGGCTGCCCAACCACCCCCCGGAGCCCCACTATCTCTTCCCTTCCTGCCTCAAACTCCCGGGGGCATGGAGCCCTCCTATGCTGGGGACCCCTCTCAGGCCAGACCTCTGATCCCTTAGCCACCCCCCACGGCTGTCCACATGCTCGGCCTCGCTAAGATGCATGAAGAAATCATTCTTTAAGCAAGTGGGAAGTACAAACACATCTGTGAGGGCCTAGGTGCCCGTGGGAGGACCCATGCAGTCCAGGAAAGAAAACAGACTGGCCTAGTGGCTGGGTGACCGAAGCATTCATTGGATGCCACACCCAAAGGGGACTTCCCATGAACTGTCATCTGCTCACAGCAGCAGGTCCTAAATGACCTCACTCGGCCAGTGCCGACTGCCCTACCTTGCTCTCACCTGCAGGTGTGCAAAAGCGCAGAATGAAATATCTTGAAATTCTCCCCACACAGGGCGTTTTCAGTAAGTCCACACTGCACTGTGATTTACTCATTTCACAAAGGTTTATTGGGCGGCTCCCTCGCGCTGGTTTGGGTTTGTCACTGCAGAGGATCCTGGCTCAGCCAGCCTGGGAGGGGCAGGTCTGGAGTGGGCGGCAGACACAGAAACCAGTGGTGACACACAGCCGCTGTCCAGGCTGCAACGATGGGGGACGGCTGAGGGAGGACGGTGAGCCAGTGGCCAGGGAGGGCCCAGGTGGAGGTGAGGGCGATGGAGGAGGAGGAATAGGAGTCTCCAGGGGGAGGGAGAAGGGAAGAGGGAACAGCACGAGTGGAAGCTCAGAGGAAGGAAAAGGAAGGAAAGCACCCGGGAGCTCCCTCAGCATCAGGAGGCCAGTTAGGGGGGACGAAGGGCCAAGGAGGGCCAAGACCCAGGCAGACTGGGGCGAGGGCACCAAGGCACACACCCGTTGTTCTCCAAGTATCTTCTCCAGGTGTGGGGGCTGGACCACCTCCTCTTTGCAGCCTCAGAAGGTCCTGCCGGGAGCACGGAGGGCTACTGGGACATCCGACCCCAAAGGGAAGTCTCAATGACAACCTCTCTGGGCAGTGGGTGCTGCTCTACCAGAAGGAAGACAAAGGCCGTGCCTACGGCACACACGCCCACCACATCCCATGCTGGGGGGGTTCAGAGCGGGTCCATCAAGCCCGCCCTTTCACGGGCAGACAGCCCCAGGGGGATGGTCTCGGATCAGCAGGCCATCCAAAGGCCAACCCTCCCCAGCTGTGCCAGGGCCCTGCCGCCTGTCCCCTCCCCCAGCCTCTCTCCAAGTTGCTCCTAGACACCAAAGGACCCAGTCCAACTTGTCCCTCCTTTTCTTTCCCCCGCCCGCCCCCTGCTGGAGTTGTAAGAGGGCAGGCAGGAAGGGGGCCAGGGTGGCAGGAGGAGCAGCCCCAGCTCCAACTCCGGTCCCCCCACAGGGGAGCCTGCCAGGCCCACTGGGGCCCCCACCTCTGGGCGATGCCTGGCACTCCACCAAGTCCCGGGTGGGTCTTGGTCTTGGGCTACCACTCTCCCTTCTGACCTCTGGGATGGGACAGAACAGTGTGGACAAGAGGCAGGAGAGGCCAGGACTACGGTGAGCTGGGGTGCACCCTGGAGGGGCCGGGGGGCCAGGGGCTGCTCTGGAGGGGACAGGGTCTAGAAGAGGGCCAGGAGAACAAGCTGGAGGGAGGACACTGCAGCAGGAGTCGCTAAGCCGGGTTCTGTGTCCCACAGACCAGCATCACCTGGACCTCACGTCTGTCCTCACCTGCACGAGAGGCTGTGGGAGCCAGATGGGCCTGAGCGCCTTGTCCAATGTTCTGGAATCCTGAGGTGTGGAATGTAGTCTGTCTGCTCAAGAAACAGCAACAGATCAGCCAGAACAGGTGACAGCCCTAAGAGCAAGTGTTGCTTTCCTGAGGGTTCCCAGGGCTAGAAGGAGCATGGATTCGGGTGCTACTGCTTCGGCTGGGCCCCCTGAGGGGACCATCTTACATCTGCCCGACCACGCCTTCCACACGAGCACGCATGCGCTCACAGGCAAATGCACATAACACACACGCGCACACACGCACACCACCCCCGGCAGATCCCAGGCAGCACAGAAAGGCTCTCCCAGCCCAAGGCAGCTTATTCATTTTCTAAAACTGAATGTGGGAAAGGGGGCCTGGGGGACTACCCCGTGCCCCTGCCCCAACTGCCATGTAGGCAGAGCAGGACGCAAGCCCTACACTGGCACCTCCCAGAAATCAAGGAGCCAGGGCTTGAGAGATTGTCCAGCAAAATCTGGAACCCCCCGCATTCAGTTGTCCCTGCCCAGGAAAAAGCAACCTCAGAAGTCCCCCAAATAGCCTCTCAAAGACCTGCCAAGTAGGCCTCTCTCTACTTCTCCCCCTCAAAGAAAAGGGAGCAGAAAAGGGGAGGATCTGCTGACTCAGAGGTGCCCTGCCAGCGTCGGGGGGTAGGCAAGCGGATCCCCCAAGCAGGTTTGGCAAATGTAGGATTGGATAGCTCATCTGAAAGACCACTACCCAGGTGGCCAGGGGCAGTTTGGGGGCACTAAGAAGAACAGGAGAAAGCAGGCTGGCCTCCCTTACGTAGGACGTTCCTGGATGTGTGCCCCCTGCCCAAGACAGCAGAGAAATCGCCCGACTGGAGAGAGGGAAAAGGGGACACACACACAGTGGCCCCCTCGCGACCTCTACGCACACTCAAGGACTTGACCTGCGGGAGCCACAGGTCTTTTGGGAAGCTCACGGGGCAGAGGGTCCTACCAGCACCGTGAAAACCAAACCGGAGGGGAAGACATCTACCCAAGGCGGGTGCCTACTTGCGCGCCCGCTGGGGCCCTTGTCCTGCAGTTGACTTCTCCCAACTTGTTCCTTCGCTGCCGAAAGCGATTCGCCCGCACCCTGTAGGGCCCAGCCAGCTCCTACCTCGGCCCTGGGCGCGAGTGCTGTCTCTGTCCGGAGAAGTTAGGCAGCTGGTCCCCTGGGCGGGAGGCGCACGGGACACAGGAGGTGGCGGCAGTCTCGGACTCTGGCTCAAGCCCCGCCGCTCCGGACAAGACCCCGCGACTGCGAAAGCGTCCTAGGCAGCTCAGCTCTCCAAACCGGGGACAGATCGCTGCAACCCGAGCCAGGTCTTGCCCTGGCGGACACAGCGGTCCAAGGCGAAGCAAGACTTGCTGCCGGCCTATGGGGACCCTAGGTCAAGGCACTGCCCCGCCCCGCCGCCCCGCCGCCCCTGAGCCCAAGTCGCCCACCCCGCGCCAAGCGAAGCGAGGGATCAGAAGGTCTTGGACGCGGCGGCAGGGCTGGCCAGGGCCGGCCAGGGCCCCACGTAGTTTGGGAGTTACCCCGCACCCCTAAAAGCCTCAACACACATTTACGGTTGAAAGTACGCACTTTACGCCTCCGGGCGCCTCCGCGGTGAGTCGGGCCGCCGCGCTCGGGGTCCACGAAGGTGGCTCAGTTCGGGCGCTCCAGTCTCGACGTTCCCGGGGCAGAGAGCAACGTCCGGGGACGAACGGGACGGGTGCGCCCGGCGGCCGGGGCTGCGCTGGGCGAGGCAAGCGGCGAGAGGGGAGCGCTCCGGCGTTCAGGCAACAGCTACCCCTAGTGGGAGAGCCGCCCGGGGCCGGCGCCGCCCCGCGCCCGCTGCCCTGCGCCCCGCGCCCGCAGCGCCCCGCGCCCGGGGCGCTCCCGGGTCGGCTGGAGGCGCAGGGCCGGCGGCGCTTTCCCCGGCCCATCCCGTCTCCGGCGCCGGGCCCTAACCCGTCCGCGGGCCCTGCCCTCCGCACCTCCTAGCTGGGCCCCGGCGGCCGCTGACCCAAGAACCGCGGCGCCCCGCTGGAAGGAGATGGGACGGGGCGGGCGCGGCCAGAGCCGCGCGGGCTAGAGCGGCGCGCGGCGGCCTCGGGCAGCAGCGGGGGGCGCGGAGCGCAGTGTGCGTGGCGGGGCGGTGCGGTGCGGGGGGCGGCCGTGTGCGAGGCGCGAGTGTGAGCGCGCGCGGGAGGCGGGCGGGCGGGCTCCGGCAGGAGAGCGGCGCCCGCGGGCGAGCCGGGAAGGCGGCGGGAACCCAAAGTTGCCTCCTCTCGGGCCCGCGTCCTCGGAGGGGCGGGAGCCTGTGCCACGGAGGCGGCGGCCGCGGACCTGGACTCCCGCGGCATCTGGGCAGCGGCCCCGCACGAGCGGCGGCGGTGTGGGCGGCGTTGGCGGCGGCGCGCGGGAAGCGAACCGGAGCTCCGGCGCGGCGCAGCGGCCGCCGGGGAGCTCAGCTCAGGTGCGCGGCGAGAGGGGCGCGGGCCGGAGCCAGGCCTCGGGGACTAGGGCCGCGCGCAGCGCTGGCCTTAGCTGGAGGACCTCCACGGCGGACGGCCAGGTCTCAGGTCCGGCTCCTGGTCCCCTGCGGCAGCGGCGGCTGGGGTCCTCGCCTCCAGAGCCTGCTGTGGGACCCAGTCCCGCCCTCACCCGCCCCAGGCCGGGCCGCTCCGCCCTCTGCCCGCCTGCGCCCGCCCTCGGCCCAGGATTTCTAGGGCATTGGCCACTCCGCTGGGTGATCCCTCCGGGCTCAAGTTGCAAGGGGGAGGGCCAGGGCCGGAGGTGGAGTCTCCCGCCAATTGAAGCCGTGGCTATAAATTGAGCTTCCTGCACCGCCGAAGCCCAGATGTCTCGCCAGGCCGCCTCGCGGTTGGTGGTGGGCGAAGGCGAAGGGTCTCAGGGGGCTTCTGGGCCTGCAGCCACCATGCTCCGCTCCCTGCTGCTTCACTCCCTGAGGCTCTGCGCCCAGACCGCCTCGTGCCTCGTGCTGTTCCCGCGCTTCCTCGGCACGGCCTTCATGCTCTGGCTCCTCGACTTCCTGTGCATCCGCAAGCATTTTCTGGGCCGCCGCCGTCGGGGGCAGCCCGAGCCTGAAGTGGAGCTCAACAGTGAAGGTGAGGAGGTGCCCCCCGACGACCCGCCCATCTGCGTGTCCGACGACAACCGCCTGTGCACCCTGGCGTCGCTCAAGGCGGTGTGGCACGGCCAAAAGTTGGATTTCTTCAAACAGGCACACGAGGGCGGCCCGGCGCCCAACTCGGAGGTGGTCCTGCCCGACGGCTTCCAGAGCCGGCGCATCCTTGACTACGCGCAAGGGAACCGGCCGCTGGTGCTCAATTTCGGCAGCTGCACCTGACCACCATTCATGGCGCGCATGAGCGCCTTCCAACGTCTGGTCAGCAAGTACCAGCGCGACGTGGACTTCCTCATCATTTATATTGAGGAAGCGCACCCCTCTGACGGCTGGATCACCACAGACTCTCCTTACATCATCCCGCAGCACCGAAGCCTGGAGGACCGGGTCAGCGCTGCCAGGGTGCTGCAGCGAGGTGCCCCCGGCTGCTCTCTGGTCCTCGACACCATGGCCAACTCCAGCAGCTCGGCCTATGGTGCCTACTTTGAGCGCCTTTACGTCATACAGAGTGGCACCATTATGTACCAGGGCGGCCGTGGCCCTGACGGCTACCAGGTCTCTGAGCTGCGCACTTGGCTGGAGCGCTATGATGAGCAACTGCATGGCACTAGGCCCCGTAGGGTGTAAAACAACCAATGGACAATTAACTGAACTTGGCTGACTTGGCCTTCGAGCATTTGAAGCCCGCGTGCAAGCACCCCAAACGAAGTCGTCAAGCTTGACGAGGCCTCAGTGACACAGATGCGCTGAGCCACGGATCTCAGGCTGAGTGCACCCTCAGCTACCTGAACACTCTCCCCTACCTCCCCAAGACTCTGCTTCTGTGATTGTCTCACGCAAACCTGCCAGGCTCACTCCAATTCCCTTTGTGAGCGTAGGTGCGGTGCATCCTTGCCTGTGTGTCCCTAGGACTTGCCCCTACAGCACTTTATCGCACCCGCTCCCCAGCGCAGCTTCAGCCAAGCTTCAGCCGGCATCTCCCACTGCGCAGAGAGACCTTGGTCGAGCCCAACCGCCCTGAGCGCAGCTGGGTTCCCACAAGCTCTCAGCTCCGCTTGAGCTAGTTGCCTGGCACCCACCTGTGGCGCGCAGGGAGGAGGTGCCTTACTGCTTTTGTGTCTATTTCTTGTTCCTGAGTTGGGGAAGGGGGTGGGGACGGGGTGGGCAGGGTGTCCCCCCCTTGCTTTGGGTGCGCAGGGGCCCCACTGCTGATGATGAGCTGTCTCTAACTGGTTCTGACCACGGGGTAGTTCTGAGTTGCAGGGGACTTGAAGCAGCGCCTAAACCTGGAGGGGGAGAGTGCTCTGGGTTTCCGTGAGGAAACCACCTTAAATGGTTGGGAGGGAGGTTGGGGGGGTCAACGTGGGACCAGAGGAAGATGGCTTGAGAGGAATTGGTGAGGTTTGCAGCGCCCCAGGGAGAGAGAAGAGGCTGGGACTCCTGGGGAACGGGCTTGGGTGTCGGAGTCTGGGAAAGAGAGATGGGGGAGAGCCTGGGCCCCCAAGTGAGGGGAGTCCTGGGCAGAGCTGCTGATTGTGGGGCCGGGAGGTGGAGGGCCCCTGATTCGAAGGCCATTTGGTGACTGTTTTGCTGGAAATGTTTCCTGTATATAAACTTCTTGTGAACTACAATAATAAAGGCTTGAAGTAAACTGCTTTCTGGTTGCCCTTGGTCCCTTTATTTTCTCTTCCTTCTGAATAGCGGCAGGAATTAAACACAAATCTCTCCCTCGGGTCCCCATAGTGACCCTGGGGAGAAGGGAGGAGGGAAGGAGCCTAAACTGGCAGGGGAGGACTGCGGGTGAAGCGGGAAGAGGGTCTGCGACGGCGCCCGGGGCGCTGGTGTACAGCAAGCGGGCACCTGGGCCGGGAACTTGGGGGCGGGGGAAGGGCGAGGAAGCGCAGCCCGCAGGGTCCTGGAAGGAGGCGGGACAGGCTAGGGGGTCCTGACTTGCGGCCGCGCGCGCACACGCACACACGCGCGAACAGTTCAGCCGCCCCTGCAGCCGCCCGTCTAACTTCTCGGAGCATCGGGCGGTGTGTGTGGCCAGGGGTGACAGGTGGTGTGGAGGGCGAGGGGGGCTGTAAACCCAGTAGAGCTCCGCTGGCGCCCACCGCGGGAGCCACCAGGCACCAGGCTCCTCCCTCGCGCCCTTCCGGCACCTGCAAAATCGTCTCCCGCCATCCCTCACCTGGCTGCTGGGGTCCACGGCAGACGTGCCGTGGCGGGACAGTGCCACTGCTCTAGCAGCAGCTCCTGCTGCCGGGCCAGGGATGCTGGGGAGAGTGCCCCCGGCCCAGGACTCCCGTCCACCTGCCTCTCGGCCGCTTCCCCAAGCTGGAGCCCAGCCGTACCCTATTCCCACCCGCAAGCCGCTCGGGGCTGGGAAGCAGCTACCGCAGCGAGGTGGATGCGCAGAGAGAGACCAGAAAGGGGAGGGTGACCACCTCCTGGGCGGGGGCGGGGGCTGGGGCCTGGGGCCTTTGGCACAGGTCCCCCAGCAGTCATGGCCGGCGCCCCCGCGCAGTCCCCGCCCTCACTCTCTCCCCTCCTGCTGCCTGAGCGAGCGCGGGATTAGCGCGGGCAGCATCTCCCTCCGCCAGTGACACATTGAGAGCCAGAGGTGGGGAGCAGAGTGAAGGGCTCTGAGCGGGAGTGCGCGGATGCGGTGAGGGGACAGGACCGCCGAACGTCCCTGCGGGCTGGGGCAGTGCTTGGGAACCCAGGACGGTCCTGGTGGGCGGGAAGGGTACTGTGCGCCCAGGCGCGGGGGCGCTGCAAGCTGGGGGTGGGGGTGAGTGGGGCTGCGGTAGGCTGGATGGAGGAGACGAGAGACGCCCCTGTTCCGCCAACGCCGCCCCAGTTCTGCGCCCAGCCCCCATGTTGCTCCTAGGTGAAAACTTTTTAGAACTGACACCCTAAATTTGGGATTTTTTTTTTTGCCTTAAAAGTATCTCAATTGAAAAATAACTTTTAAGGAAAAAAAATGGCACAGACAGAATTTTGCAACTTCTCCCCCCAGCACGCGCTCCTTCTCACCCCGAAACCCCCAGAAGCAATGCAGAGAAGCTCCCTGAGCTCCAGACCCGCGGTGGCCTGGGTTGGAGCTTGGTGGCGTGGAGGATTTGGAGGCGGGCCGGGGACAATGGGAGCCGCCACTGGGCGCAGCAGGGGATGTTCCGGCCGCTCCCCGTCCCCATTCACCGCTTGGGAGTCTCCTCAGACGGCCCCTCTCCCCAAGGAGCCTTGTGCCCCGTGGCCTCCTCGGGCTTCAGGGATCCAAACACGGAGCGCGCTTTTGGGCGCAGTGCGAGGACCTGCGGCTCCTGCCGCTCCCCGTGCGGATAGACAGCCCCAGGTCACCGCTCCAGGGGAGTCACGACAGGCCTCGCTCCACTCCTTTTTGTTTTTCCTTCCTTTTTCTCTTCTTTGTTCCCCTCCTCCCTTGTTCCTCTTCCTCTCTTCCTTTCCCCTCTTTCTTTTCCTATTTCTCCCCTTTTTTCTTTCTCTTTCTCTCTTTTCCTTGAAAATCTCCCCTTGTTTAAAGACAGAAAAGTCCGGGGAAGAAAATAAAACCAACCCGAGGTCACCTGACCGTGTGTGCACTTTCAAACTCGTCTCTTCCTGCGCTCCCCCAACCCCAGTTGTAAATACATATTTTAAAACCAAGAGGGGGGTCATCTTTTTCATGCACCTGTCTTTCCATGTCATAAGTAGGTCTTGGATGGTGTCTCATCACGCTGTCAGATGGGTGACCAGGCATGGCTGCATGAGTGGGCGCTCCAGATGCTAGAGATGTTTCCTTATCATAAACAAAGGTGGGGTGAGCCACCTGTGCACGTGGCTCTGCACGCCTGTCCCCCAGCTCCTGCATTGCCCAAAGTGAGACAGCTAGGTCCAGATACATGCACATCTTTGTTTTGTTTTGTTTTGTTTTTGAAACAGAGTCCCACTCTGTAGCCCTGAGTAGAGCGTGTTGGCATCATCATATCTCACAGAAACGTCAAACTCCTGGGCTCAAGAGATCCTCCTGCCCCGGCTTCCTGAGTAGCTGGGACCACAGGCGTGCGTCACTGCCCCTGGCCCATGCACATCTTTAAAATGTCTGTTTTGCCGCATTTTGCTAACCTACCTTCCAGGAAGCCTGTTTGATGTTTATTGTTTTGTATTTTCCCAGTGCGCTTGCTCTCTCACATGCGCGCGCTTTCTCTCTCTCTCTCTCTTGCTTTATTTCTAAGTGAAAAATACAAAGATAATACATAAATCCATTTTCAGTATTAAATTTTAAATACAGAAGAATGCAGCAGAAAGTGCAAGCCTCCCTCAGCAGGATTTTTCAAACTATAAATCAGGACCCAGCAGTGGGCCATGAAATCAATTTATCAGATCATGTCAAGCATTTTGAAAAACTGAAATAGAATAAACACAATAAAAATACCAGTGTACATTTCACCCACGGTAACTGTCATTTCCCGCAACTTCGGTTTCAGTTATATGTGTGTGTGTGTGTATGAGTATGTACGTGTGTGTGTATTGCATGTGAGCGTGTATGTGTGTACGGGTGTGTGTGTACCAGGGGGCTGATGTGAAATGTATTTCTCCTGAGGCATCAAAAATGTTTGGAAATGTTTGCAAGCCATCACCTGATTGCCACCATCGTTCTGTCATCCAGACATCCCCTGTGAGCTGTGGGGTGTGGTTCCCCACATTCTATTTCACAGATTGGCGATGCTGCAGGTCACATTCTCAGACATATTTTCCCTAATTGGGATCATGCCACACAGAGTTTGATAACCTTACCCCACACACACCCCCACTGTTCCCATGCCGTTCCCCACCGGGTCCCCTTACCTGTCGGTCTAGTCTAAGTAGGTCTGTGCCCGCAACCTGACTTGCTCCTGGCACCATCCTGATGCCTGAAGCCTCTTATGGGGAGGAACCATCTCTGCCCTGAGGAATGCTAAGACCAGTGGGGAGGAGGGAGCTGAGACAGCCATTATTGTTTCTGTTACTGTCCCCATCATCCTCAGTATTAGTATTTTTCAAGCCCTAACGTGGGCTTAGCATGTGGTTTAGCCATGAGCAGGGAGAGGGAGGAGCAGCAAGCATTAAGAGTCATAGAAAGGATCTTCTTTGCCCCAGAAGGCACAGGTGCCACATCCCAGGAAGATGTGGAAGGAAGGGCATCCTCATTCTCGGTACAGGGCGCTACCAGTGCAAAGCCCTGGAGGCCCGAAAGCACATGGTGCTAGAAAGCAGGGAGACCCCCGGGTGGTTGCCAAGAAGGAGGGTCTCAAGGTCCAGGAGGAGGGGAAGAGGCAGAGAGGCATCCCCACCAGCTTGGGAAGGACCTTGGGCACCGCCCAGAGTCTCTGCTTAGCCTTTGGGGACAGGAGCCTGGGGCAGGAAAGTGGGGCAGGCAGGAAGAGGGGAAGGAAGGGGAAAGGAACCCCGTCTCCACCTTCCACCCAGCTGCTCTCCCTGAAGGCAATAAGCAAACCGGTGGAGTAGGTCGGCACCAAGAGGCCCAGGGCCTCCTCTTTGTCCACCTGCAGGGAAGTAAGATATTAGGAAGGGACACCTGAGTGCCTGCTCCGGGGCCAGGTGCTGGCAAGCACTTCGTCAGGACTGTTTGATCCGCTCATCCTGGCGCCACTCTTAGATGAACGTGAGTCAGCTCCACGCCGCGGATGATGAAACAGGGGCTCGGCGTGTTGGGGTAAGCCGGGCCAGGGTGTTATGGGCTGAACTGAACTGTGTTCCCCCAAAATCCGTATGTTGAAGTTCTAAGCCCCAGTTCCTCAGAATGTGACTTTATTTGGAGGTCGGGCCTTTACAGAGGTGATCAAGTTAAAATGAGGTCAGTCGGGTGGGCCATGATCCAACATGACTCGTGTCCTTAGAGGGAGAGGAGATTAAGATGCCGTCGCACAAAGGAAAGACCATATAAGGACCCCGTAAGGGCAGCGTCTGCAAGCCCAGGAGACAGACCTCAGGAGATACCAACCCGGCTGACACCCTGGTCTCAGATTTCCAGCCTCCAGAATTGTAAGAAAACTAATTTCTTTTGTTTAAGCCAGCCAGTCTGTGGCACTTCCCTACAGCGGCTTCAGCTAACTCGCACACGAGGTTGGGGACTAGAAAGTGCCTTGGACCACTGGCCTCTCTGACCTCAGGGTCTGGGGGTTTAACAGCAGGCTCCACAGTGTCCCTTCCCAGGTGGCTAAAACAAAGCAGGACGCCTGTGACTCCTTCCTCCAAAATTACACGGAAGGGCAGCCTGCAGGACACAGGGTCTGGCCCGGGCGCTGGGTGTGCGTGCTCTTTTTTCATTTCTGCAAAGACACACACACACAACTCTAGAAAAGTCTTCCCTGAGGTATTCACGGTGGTTGTCTTTGTGTGGGTGGGATTATGAGTGTTTTCTTACTTTCTTCTTGTGGCTTCTCCATGGCCTGTGATTTTTCTGCAGTGAACACGTATTGCTCTTATGACAGAAAAATAAAGCTAAAAACAGCAAAAACAGTGGCTGTGGCAAGGAGAAGCCCGGAGGCAGGGAGGCCAGGACACAGGGAGGCTGGGACGCAGATGCAGATTCTGGGCCAGGCCTGGGTGGGAGCTGGGGGGGCCTGGGGAAGCGGATGCTGCAATGAGAGGGACTTGGGAGGAAGATTGGGAGCAGGCTGCTGAATAAAATACAGGACATCCACTTAAACTTGAATTTCTGATTAACAATAAGTAATTTTTTAGCATAAGTGTGTCCTAAAAATTATATTAGATACACTTATACTAAAAATATTTTTTACTTGTTTATCTAAAATTCAGATTTAACTGGACATCCTGCGTTGGTTGGTTGTTTTTCTAACTCTGACAACCCTGAGTGGGAAAAGAGCAGGCAGCCCTGCAACCTGAGACCCCAACGGGGTGGCCCCAAAGCTCGAGAACCGCGAGTAGCCACAACGAAGCCATGGTCCTGAAGCCCTTCGATTTCATCTTCTGGAGATGGCTTGACGCCTGAGGCCAGAAAGGGGCCCCCGGACTCCACAGACACTGCATCCGGTGACCTGGAGCCAAGGAAGAGATGCCCATCGACACAGCCAGCTACACAGCTTGCAGGGCCCAGTGCAAAATGAAAATGCAGGGCCCCTTTTTCCAAAAGCAAAGAAGAAGTGCCATCAAAGATAAAGTCTAAAGCTTTTTCCTTTCTTCCACAGCATCTCAACTTGTCATGGTCTTTATCTGCTATCCAATGTCATGATAAATAAAGAAAAAGTAACATTTTCCATTGTGTATTGGTCTGGGTTCTCCAGAGGAACAAAACCAGTAGGAAATTAGATACAGACACAGTCACAGACCTGGACGTAGACGTTGGGAGACTGGTTTACTGTAAGGAATCGGCTCATGTATACGACTCCAAAGTACAGGTGACAAAAGCAAAAACAGACAAGTGGTAGCACATCAAACCAAAAGGCTTCCGAATAGCAAAGGAAACAATCTGCAGAGGGAAGGAACAACCTAAGGAGGAAAAAATACTTGCAAACCATATACTTGATAAGGGATTAATATCCAAAATATACAAGGAACTTAACTCCATCACAAGAAAAAAATAACCTGATTAAAAACCAGGCAAAGGACCTGAATAGACATCTTTCTAAAAGAAGACGTACAAATAGCCAACAAGTATAAGAAAAAATGCTCAACTTCACTAATCATCAGGGAAATGCAAATCAAACTACAGTGAGATATCATCATACACCTGTCATAATGACTATTACCAAAAACACAAAAGATAACAAGTGCTGCTGGGATGTGGAGAAAAGGGAATCCTCGTATGCCATTGGCGGGAATACAAATTGGTACAGCCGTTACTGAAAACAGCCTCAAAAAGTTAAAAATAGAATTGCCTTATAATCCAACCATTCAACATCTGGGCATACACCCAAAGAAAAGGAAACCAATATGCCGAAAAGATACCTGTGCTGCCACGTTCATTGCGGCATTACAATAGCCACGATCCGGGTAAATGCATGAAGAAAGTGTGGCACATATATGCAACGGACTATCATCCCACCTCGAAAAAAAGATGAAATCCTGCCATCCACAGCATGGATGGGTCTGGAGGACATTACGTTAAGTGAAATAAGCCAGTCTCAGAAAGTCAAATACTGCCCTTCTCACTTACCTGTGGACTCAAGGGTGGCAGAGTGGTTACCTGGGGCCTGGTGGGAGGGAAGCGGACAGATGTCAGTCAAAGGTATAAAATTTCAGTTAGGATCAATGAATTCTGCAGCTCTGATGTACTACAGCTACCGTATGGAGCAAGGTGGCTATAGCTAATGCTTGAAATCTGCAAAGACAGTAGATCTTAAATGTTCTCACCACAAAATAATAACCATGTGAGGTGATGATAAGTTAACTAGCTTGGTCGCGGTAATTATTTCACAGGGTATAGGTATCTTGAAACATCACCTTGTAAACTATAAATATGTATAATTTTAATTTGCGTTATATATATTTTTGTCAATTATACCTCAATAAGGGGTGAGGGAAGCAGCATTCATAAAACTAGTTGTAAGACAAAAGATATCTTAAAAGCCTTTGGAAACATGGCTCTTATGTCTCAGTTTTTACACATGGATACCACGTGGCTTTCGTAGTTTTCTATCAGTGGGATGGTGATTTCACTACGACATATAACCTTTCTTTTTTTTTTTTTTTTGCTTTAATGCAAATATGGAGCTAAATTACATTTTCCATTGTAATAAATGGAGTTTGTTGTTTGGTTTTTTTTAAAAGGAATTGGCTCATGCAATTATGGAGGTTGAGAAGTCCAAGATCTGCCGTCAGCAAGCGGGCACCCTAGAGAGCCAGCGTTACAGCTCCAGTCTGAATCTCGAGGCCTGGGACGCAGAAGAGACAATGGTTTAAGTTCCAATCCAAGCCCAAGTCCAAAGGCAGGAGAAGATGGATGTCCCCTCTCAAAGACAGTCAGGCAGAGAGAAAGAATTCCCTGTAACTCAGCCATGTAGTCTATGCAACCCTTCAGGGATTGGATAAGGCCACCCACAGCAGGGAGGGCCATCTGCTTCACTCAGTTTCCCGATTCAAACGTTAATCTCATCCAGAAACACCCTTGCAAACTCACCCAGAAATAACATTTAACCAAATATCTGGACACCCCCCACTGCCCAGTCAAATTGATACATAAAATCAACCATCCCAAATTATTAGCATGAATCTTATTCACCTTTCCAGTTTTAAATGCAAGGGTAAACACATTTAACCCAAATGTGGAATCACCAAAATGACACAATTTGTATTTCATATCTGTACCTGCACGTGTATTTCATGCCCACCAGAACAGTAAAAACGCTGCGCAAAACTGACTCCCTGTTTGTATTTCAATTCTTGGTGCATGTGCATCTTACCAACACGCTCTACCTTCCACTGCTGACGGGCAGGCAGGACTGAGAGACACGGGCTGTCCCTTCCTCCTGCGCCCTTGCTGTCCGTGCAGGTGGTCGGCAGCCTCCATCCACGAGCGCCTGTACTCTCAGCTTCGCTAGGGTGGCAGGGGGCAGGGGGCAGGGATGTGCACATGGCGCCACCTCCCTTGGCCCATTGGAATTCACTTACGAAACACAAGTTCAATGGCAAAAATTATTAAGAATTTCAAGACAGTGACGGCAGAGCTTTAAAGTGAAATCGGAGCCCTTCCAAGCCAGGGGCCCTGCGGGACTGCCGGGAAGCTCACCCAGGAAGCCAGCCCACCACAGTACACACAGCAGACACGCAGTCGGACACACGCACCACGCTCATACGCTCACATGCACAGTCAGACACACACCCCCCGGACCATGAGCCCTGAGAGTGAGTTGGCTCCCCTGGTGGTCACGGCAGCCCTGCCCACCCTCGATATGGTTTCCCCACTGCCCGGAGAAGGAAAGTGGAGTTCACAGACGTCAGGTGATGTCCCCAGGACACACGCTCCTGATTACAAGGCCTGGGCCCCGGCTCTTTCCGCTGTGCTTGGCTACAGCTTCTCACTAGGTGTTTGCTTGTCCCTGTGCCAGGCACTGTGAAGGCAGACACCCACCACTCCGGTGCACCAGGACTCTGCTGGCTCGGTGAGGCCGTGGCCAGAGGCAGAGCCCGAGTTGGGCAGCGGAAGGTGCCAGGGAGGGGAGCTGCATGCGCACAGGTCACAAATCAGCAAATCTGTCATTTGGCCAGCCACGCAGTGCAGGTACGTGCCTGTGTGCAATGCGTGTGTATCTGTGTTGACCTGTGAGTGTGCATGTGTACGTGTCTATGCTTTTGTGTGTGTGCATGAGTTTTCGTGTATAGGATGTGTCTGAGTGTGTGCTTACGTGTGCATGTGTGAGCATGTGTGTGAGCATGTGTGATGCGCACATGTCTATGTGAGAGCGTGCATGAGGGGTATACCACATGACTTCACTCTCCACACCCTCACTGAGTCCCCAGTACCCCCAGGCCTGTATGAGGCACCGAGGAGACCTGGTCCCATCATCTCAGGGCAGTGGGGCCAGCTGGAGATACAGGAATCAGCAAAGCAGAAAGCCTGGGAGGTGGGGAAGTCCAGGGGGCAGTCAGGGAGAGCATCCTGGAGGAGGTGTACCTTAAGAAGGACTGGGAGTTCAGGTGGGAAGAACCTCAGGGAGGGGTGGAATGCTGTGTGTGGAGCCTCGGCAGTGAAGACCACCTGGCAGGTTTGGACGATGGCAGCAAAGCCCATGAGGCCAGCGGGGGAGAAGGCAGAATGACAGGCGAGCCTGGCAGGTGCTTAGCAGAGTTGAGGCTTTACCCTGAAGGCCTCAGAAACAGAGAGAAAAGGGCTGTGCAAGTGAGCAGAGGGGGCAGGGGACAGGGTGGTTGTCCCTCCAGGCTGCTGTTACATCCTGATGGCCTAATTACCTGAAGGAAGATGCTGGCTTCTGGCTGAATCCTGGCCACAGCCCTGCCCTCTCTGGCCTGAACGCCCTTCCTGCCCTTTGGGACAGCTGGACCCAGTCCCACTGCTGTGTCCCCAGGACAGCACCAGGCTCCTGCCCCATGTGCACTGCAGCACCCAGCTCCCCGTGGCCCCTCCCAGAGAAGGCACTCGAGCCCGTGGTGGCACGCTGGCCTGCACAGCAGTCCCCATGGGGACCAGAGACCACAGAGCACTGCTCTCGTGTGGAATGCTCTGAGGCCTCAGGGAAGATTCCACTTAAAGAAAAGTCCCACAGGTGGCAAGAGTTTGAACACCGTCGGTCTTCCCAGATCCATCTCCAAACCCAGTACGATTCCACACAAAATCCCAAGAGGGTTGTTCACAAGCTTATCTCAGCCTTCACATGGAAGAGGAGGACCAAGCATAGCCAGTGGAATTTTTGGAGAAGGAAGAATTGGAGAGACATTATGCATTTATTCCATCCTTTGACAAATATTTATTCAAGGTGGAAAACGAGCCAGCCATGATTCCTGCTCCACAGGAAACAGAGCCAGCAAGTCCCGCCCAATGGAAGCTCATACTCAGCTTGGGGAGACCAATAATAAATAGATGAAATTTGGGTGGTAATAATAAACATATCAACACTGAATAATAAAAAATTGCTCTAAAGAAAAATAAGCATTTCATTGTCTATCACCCTGTCGCAGATCACCAATCGCCCCAAAACCTAGTGGCTTAAAACAACAATTGTGCTATCATCCAGGTTCTGGTGGCTGACTGGGCTCTGCTGGGCGGTTCTCACCCAGGCCTCTCTTGCTGTTGCAGTCAGATGGGAGATGGGCCGGTGCATCTCAGAGGGTTCCCGAGTCACATTTCTGGTGGCTGTGGCTGGCAGCCAGCTGAGAACTCCCTGAGCCTGTGGCCAAAATACCTATATGGTGTCTCTTCAAGTGCCTGGGCCTCCTCAGAGCATGTCAGCTGGGATACAGGAGTGCGCATCCCGAGAGAGTCAATGTGTGGCATTGTTATGTCTTAGCCTCGGGAGGTACACAGCATCACTGCTGCAAACTCTTTGTCAGGACAGTTCTGTCAGACAGAACTCTGCCTGGCTCCACAGAGGGCGCATGAAGGCCCCCATTTGATGGAAGGAGTGCCAAGGTTGTGCTGTGGGAATAGCATGGGGGCAGGACAGATGGTGGCTGTCATCTTTGGAAAAGCATTCTGCCACAGCCAGGGTAAGGGAAGAGAGCGACTTACAGACAAGCAGACCACAGAAAAGAGCAGAGCCCAGGGACAGGCTCACCAGCACGTGGGACCACAGCATGCGATGCAAGGGGCGTCCATGGCGGGAGCAGAGGGCTGGTCAGTAAACCTCGACAGGACCACAGAGGAGGCGATTACATTGCATCCCTGTCACATGCGACATATGGAAATAAAGACCAGAGTATGAAAAACACACTGCTCTAGCTTTTAGAAGAATCTCCACGTGGCATGACGAGACGCCGCCTCACACCATGGGGATGCTACCAGATCTTAAAGAGGCAGAAGATAAACGTTGGGGAGGATGTGAAGAAACTGGAAGCTTGTGCACTGTTGGTGAGGTTGCAAAATGGTGCAGCTGCCATAGAAAACACCACGGTGCTTCCTCAAAGAGTTAAAAATAGAACTACCACATGACCCAGCAATTCCATGTCTGGGTGTTTACCCAAAGGAACTGAAAGCAAGGGCCAGAGAGACATTTGCACACCCATGTTCGTAACTGCATTATTCACAACAGCTAAAACATGAAAGCAGCCCAGTGTCCGTGCATAGATGGACGGACAAACAAGATGTGCTGTACTCACACAGCGGAACGTTATTCAGCCCTAAAAAGGAAGGAAACGCTGAGATACGCCCCCACACGACAAACCTTCAGAGCACTGCGCTGAGTGCAGTAAGCCGGACACAGGACAGATGCTGTAGATTCCACTCACTGGAGCGACCTGGAGGCAAATCCACGGAAACAGAGAGTCGAATGGGCTGTCGTGAGCAGGGGTTGGGTGGGGGAGAACAGGGAGAGGTTTAACGGGTGGAGAGTTTCAGTTTTGTCAGATGAAGAGTCCGGGAGGTTGGCACCTAACAATGTGAATGTTCTAACGCTACTGAACACTTACACTCAAAGTGTTCGAGGTGGTCACACACACACACGCACGCACGCACGCACGCACGCACGCAAAATCTCTACAGTCTTAGGATAGGGAAAATTTTCCTATTTAAAACAGAAAACAGTAAAAATAAAGGAAATATTGCCATATGACTAAATTAAAATTTTCTCTGTAACAAAAGATGCTATCACGAAGCGGGGACACGTGCTGGTCCTCAGCCTGCCCCTGCAGCCTGCTCTGCCGCCGTTGGATTCTCCAGCCACAGGGTCTCTTCCGTGGCCCCGTGGGGCCGGCCAGAGCCCAGGCAGGAGGCCGGAGGGCTGAGAAGGGTGAGGCGTGGAGACTTGGTCCCAGATCCCTCTGGCAGCACAGGCTGACTGAGACCACAGTGCCTGCCGGCCAGCTCTCCCACCCACCGCTCCCTGGCTCCCTCCCCTGGCCGCAGTGGCTTGGGGACAGTGTAAGGCTCTGGCTGGCTCTGCGCCAGGCTGGGGGACTGCACCAGCCCCTGCGGTTTCTCTACACCTTTTCAAGCAGTCCCTTGTCACACTCTCCTCTAGTACCCAGCCGCTTCCCGCGGTGCCCACTTACTAACAAAGAACAAAGCCCGCCCTGGAAGCACGTTTGTGGTACCCGGAGCCAGCACAACACGCGGTCCGCTCTGTATCCACAGAGGGCTCCGCGTCCTCGGATTCGACCTGCCAAGGATTCAAAATGGTTTTCCAAAAAAAATAAATAATAGCAGTGTGACAATAAAAAATAATAAATAAACGATACATTATAAAACTACTTACACGGCATTTGCATTGTATGAGGTATCACAAGTAACCTAGAGATGATTTCAAGAGCAGGGAGGTACATGCAAACGCTATGTCACTTTGTATCAGGGCCTTGGATGTCTGGGTATTTTGGTATCCGTGGAGGTCCTGGAACCAGTCCCCAAGGATACCAGGGGACGACGGTACACAACCGACATCTGCAGTGCAACAGAAAGACGGGCAGAGTGTAAACTGCAAACACGCAATGGCGCCCACCCTGTGGTCTGCAGAGACATCCCGGCCTAATTCCCAGAAGCTATGGATTGTTGCCTTACGTGGCAAAAGGGACTTTGCAGATGTGATCAAGTTATGGACCTTGACGTTGGAGACGATTCTGGATCCCCCAGGTGGGCCCGATGCCATCACAGGGGTCCTTAGAGAGGGAGGCGGGAGGGTCAGAGGACAGAGATTGCAAGAGGCTTTGCTGCTGGCTTTGCAGACGGCGGAAGGGGCCACGAGCCAGGGGGGCAGGTGCCTCTAGAAGCTGGAAAAGCTTAACAAAAAATTCTTCCCTAGAGTCTTTATGAGGGACGCAGCCGAGTGGACACCTTGACGTTAGCCCAGTGAGGCTCAGGTCGGACTTCCGCCCTCCAGCCTGGGAGAGAGTAAACTTGGGCCGTCTTAGGCCACGGAGTTGTGGTGATCTGTTAAGCAGCGATAGAAAACTTAGCACCTTCACCAGGAGCCAAGGAAACGCAAACTCAGACAATGCTGGCTCCATTTCACACCAGATGGGCAAACCGAAGGGTGCACGGCAGGGAGCTGGGAGTGGGTTCTCTGCCCTGCAGGGGGCCCGCTTAGGAGAACTTAGCGACAGCCCGGGAAGCTGGACGTGCTCACACACACGGCTTGGCAAAGCTGCTCTGAGCCCGGAGCCCAGTGTGGCGGCTGGTCCTCAGAGACGGCCCCCAGCCACCACTCTTGTGTGGGCCCCTCCCACAGTGGCTCCGCTGGGACATGATTTGCTGACTCCAGGGGAAGGTATGGTCTGGGCACTGGGGTTCAGACCTGAAGGACACCTGGCAGCTTCTGCTGCATGCGTTTGCGGGTCCAGAGCCACCGCATAAGGGTCCGGCTACTCTGTTGGAGTGGCCACGTGGAGAGGGCGGAGCCAGGCCATCCCAGTGTGACCCTGAGCCTCCCACACCAGCCACGATCCAACTGCGAGTGAAACAGCAGCAGAACAACTCAGTGGGGCCCAGTCAAACCACAGAAGCAAGAGAAAAAACAAAACGGTTGCGTGAAGCCACCAAGTTCTGGGTGGTCTGCTATAAAGCATTAGGCAACCAGAACAACCAGCCTGGGGACTGGCCCCAGCAGCACAAGGAGGTGCCCCCTGGGTGAAGCCCTGGAATGACGTGCAGAGAAGGTGCAGGTGAGTTCACCTACAAACCCCAGGGTGATGGACCCCCACAGCTGCTGGCGTGAAGGAGCCGGGGCTACACGTCCAGCCACTGGTGAGTCTCAGAGACATCGCGTGGCTATTGCATGACTCCACTTACACGAAACATCCAGAAAAGGCAAATCCAAAGAGACAGAAAGCAGATTGTCAGCTGCCAGAAGGGGGACTAGGGGAGGGTGTACCGCTTAATGGATGGGAGGTCTCCCGCAGACGTGCTGCAAATCCTTAGGACCTAGACAGAGGTGACGGTTGCACAGCATTGTGGGTACTAAATGCCACTCAAGTGTACACACCTCAGTAAAAACATTATGTAGACTGGAAAAAGCAAGTTGCAGAAGGATATGTACAAAATTATACTCTATATGTAAAGAGTGCAGAAATGATCTAAAATATGTTTATGGATGTGCACAGTGAAAACATAAAAACGCATATATTACAGGGAAGACAATCAGCCTCAGAACGGTGTGTCACCTGGGCAGAGAGAGGGCTCAGCTGCCGTTGCTCTGCGTCGAATGTGAGTCGTGGGCTTGATGTGGTTCTACTTGTCTGTATTTTCTGCATGTCTGAAATAGGTCATAATTTAGCCTAAAAACCAGAACCCACCCCCCTCCCAAAAGAAGAGAAAGGACAAGTCGTCGGCCTCAACGCCTGGGAGACCCTCCCGGCTCGCCACTGGCACATTGCTGGCGTCCTCTGAGAGGGCACTTCTGTGGTCCCCAAGACCTCAGGCCCTTCTGATCCAGGGCGGCACATGCGCCAGGGTGGGCGGGCTGGGAGGGGCTTCCTGCGGCCAGACACCACTAAGTTCCAGTCACACGGGCCCGTAAATGAGTCTTCACAGCAACACTCTGAGGAAGACCTGACCATAACTCCTATTTTTCAGATGGAGAAACTGAGGCACAGGTGGTCACATGACCCAGCTAGTGAGAGCCAGAGCTGGGATTCTGCCCCAGGCAGTCAGGCTCCCAAGAATGGGCTTACCTGCGGTACTGCTCAGCCAGCATGCCTGGCATTCCCCCCGCCGTCCAGGTGACTGCACACATTTGCCTGGGCTGCACCGGAGGCCGCGAGGCTGGCACCCTTTTTCAGAGTAGGCACCATCCTCACCAAACCACTGCCCATGAGCCTTGTTCCTGTAAACGGCAGCACCTGCCTTCGGATGAGCCAAAGGAAAGAGGGAAGAGGTGAACCCCCATAACCACTGGGAGTCCCCAGTAGGTCTGAGGGCTGTGAAATGGCCTTGACGACCACCCTGGGCCCCCAGTCCAGGTGGCTGCCTGCTGCAACACCCGGGGTGCCCTGCACTCAGGTTAGTGTCACCCACACACATGTGCAAGGAGGATTTTCAAAGCCCTTCTCTGAACCTGGCTGCAGAGCTGTGCTGCAGCTGCCAGCGTGAGCCCAGGAAGCCCCTGACACATCTGCGCAAGCTCCGAATGCACAGTGCAAGGGACAAGCAGCTACAATCTCCCAGGGCCTCAGTGTTCCTCCTCTGTGAAATGGGGGTTGTCCTGCCTGCTTCATTGTGCATGTGAGGATTGAATGAGCTGGCGCCTGCAAAACGTCCCAGAACAGGGAACAGGGGTTGGCCTCGCTACTTCCAAACATTGCTGTTACTGACCAGAGGCCTGCGCTGGGCTCGAGTGACATGCAGGCTCTCAATTTTGCTGCTACCAGCTATCAGTGTGGTGAGATCCTTCCTTCCCTGGACTCAGTGTTCACATCTGTGCAAGGGGTAGATAGACAGCCTGGAGCCAGAGGAGCTGTCCAGACCCTGTGCTGAGGCTGAAAGCCCTTCCCCTCTTCCTGGACCAGTCAGGATCCCTGGAGGGACTGCTGCCCCTGGAGCCTCTGTCCCCTGCTCTGATCCTCGGCAGAGCCTCACACCCCCCCAGCTGGCCCTGACCGAGCTTCCTAGGTGCCCCTCGGCAAAGACCCACAAAGCCCTGGAGGCAGGATTCCTTCAACGGGGGAGTTCAGAGGCAAAGTGCTGGGTTCACACCACCAAGGAGCTGCAGAGGCGGAATTTGAGCTCAGGGCTGTGGACACCACAGAAGTCCAGCTCTGTCCCCTTCCTGGGGAGAGTACAGCCGCCACCACCGCCACACGTGGGCCCTGGAGGCAGGTTGCCCAGACCAAATTTTGCCCTGCCATTTCTGAACCATGTGACCAAGAAAAATTGTTTTCTTCGGGTGCCTCGGTTTCCTTATTTGTAAAAAGAAAGATAATAGAAAGCACCTACATCGGAGAGCTCCTCGGAGGATTGACGGGGTTGGTACAGCGATGACAGGGCCCGGCACAGACAGCGCGGGACAGCGTGGGCCGCCGCTGCCACTGCGCTGCTAGGATCACGCCCTGTGCACCCGCCTCCTCTGCCGCTTCCAGCGATCTCGAGGCTCCTCAAGGAGCTGCAACCTGAGCAACGTGGCCCAGTTCTAAAAGCTCCCGATGTCAAAAGTGTTTGCAATTGCCATGACACATCCAGAAAATACACCGTTTACAAAAGGAATCTTTTCTTTTCTTTTTTTTTTTTTTTGTCACTTTGCATTCTTTCAAATATGGCACAGGCCACTTGAGAAGGAAAAGCAGCCGGTGAGTAGCAAGAAGGAGCCCAGCAAACAATTCCTAGAGTTGAAAATTGTCTTTGGATCCCTGAGCAGAAAGGGGCTTAGAGAGAAATTCGTCCAAGGCCCCCGTCTTACAGGGGGTGCCCCGACATGCGAGAGCTGATGGGACAGGGTCGCCCAGCGGCCCGTGGCTGGAGCCGGGACACGAGCCCTACTCAAGGCTCCCATTGCTACCTCCCTGCAGCCCCCAACTAGCAGCTAGGCGAGCGGCAGTGCTCGCCGGGAAAACAGCTCAAAAACAGCTCATCTGCAGGATTTGCCCGCAGAGGCAGGAGGAGGCAGAACAGTCATCGGGGCTGTGCCACTCCGCAGTTGGCGCCCTGTGGGCGCGACGGAAGGGAGAGAAATTCCCCTCAACACCGGGCTGGTGGGAGCAGCCATCGCCAGGTGGTTCTCTTCCCTCGCCCCTGGAGGGAAAAGGGCTTTCTTCACACAATGACTTTGCACGGCCATAATTTGTCTGTCTTCACGGGGAAATGTATGAATACTCCCGCCAACAGGCAGAAAAGCCTGGCGCTTCTGAGGCTCCCCAAGGTCCCAGGGGAGATGGGGGCTCACGGCCCTGCCCTGGGAGGTCGGCTCTTGGCTGTCGGAGCACAGTTTCATCTGTAACTCTCAGGGCCAACTTGGCTCGGGAAGCTCCGTCCATCATTCCATCCGCCCCAAATCCACCACCCACACTTCCACCCACGTGACCACCCTCCATCCACCACGCGCTCCATTCCAAACCCGGCTGGCCGCGGAGCGGAGGAGCAACCAACTCAACGAATACTTCAGCGACTCCGCGCCGCAGGCTCGGCCCTGGGACCAATGTGGCAAGTGCCCAAGCCTTCAAATGTCACACGGTCCCTTGGTCTCCCCTCAGCTTAAAGTGCAGGAGCCCGAAAGGCTGGAGTGGGCTGCGGTCCAGTCAGGCCGCTGTCTGGGCGTCTGTGAAATCCCTTGAGAGTCAATAAGGAGATGGGATTCCTTTTTTGTAAATATAATTGACACATCTTGGGGACCCCATCTGAGCAGCAAAACCCTTTCTCCACCCAGGTTGGGGGGCAGGGCAAGGCAGGGGCCATGGGGGTGGGGCCCACGTGCTTCCCTCATTCCCAGAG
Source organism: Avahi laniger (assembly GCA_963575035.1). Taxonomy (NCBI): domain Eukaryota; kingdom Metazoa; phylum Chordata; class Mammalia; order Primates; family Indriidae; genus Avahi; species Avahi laniger. Next base: position 11,402 of record CAUYSK010032610.1, on the reverse strand, counting down.
GAGAAACATTTTTATAATTTCCGGAAATACGATCGAGCTGTCAAAAGCTCGTGAACTCAGCTAGTAAATTGTGAAACGTACGTCTCAGTTCTGTGCGTTGCTACAGCAAACATGACAGCTGTTATCAATTAGGGAGGTTTCTGCCTCCAGCAGCGGCTGACTCTGATTCCGACGGGTTCCCTGACGGGTGCGAGCGCCCGGGGAGGGGACCCGGGGGGCGCAGGTCCTCTCTCCTCGCTTCCGCACCCTAAGCCCTCGGAGCTGCCATCATCCACGGGCTGGTGGCAAGATGACAGCAGCCTTTCTGCGGTCACATCCGGGCCTGACAACAGCCCAGGAAGAAGCGGCGTCTCTGCCACGGTACCCTGGGGAGCTGCTGTGTCTCGTTCGCCACAACTGGGTCCCACGGGGCCCAGAATCCATCACCTGCCGCTGGATTCGGGCGCTGCCGTTGCTCTCGGACTCATGGAAAGCAGTCGCCACTACAGACACCTCAGGGAGAAATCTATTGCTGCCCCTCCCCAAATCTGTGTCTACAGTGGACATTTTAAGGGAACTATTTTTCATTCTGTCCGGCACCCTCCTGCTCCCTCCAGTAACGAGCACCTTTTCCTGCAGAAAGCCACCCGCTCAGCGTGGTGGAGCAGGCCAGTCCCAGCAAGCCACAGGACAAGGCCCTTGACCCAGGCCTGGCTTTTCTTGCTTCCTGGAGATTTGACCCTTGGGAGGTGTCTCTTTAGCTGTGATCATAATCAGCAGCAAAGTACAGTCTCAAGACCTTCTTGTTCTCTGTGTGCAGAGAGTGAAGACTAAGGCAGAGAGGACAGGGAGCTGGAGGCAGAAACTGAGTCTCGGTGACACTGTCTGAGCTCCTGGATTCAGCTATACCTGAAGCCGGAGCTGCACATGGATTTCCCAGTCTGGGAAGCCATTCTTTGCTTAGACTAGTCCGAGTTGTGTTTCCATCATTTGCAATAGCCTGTCTGATACATTATGGCTCTGCTTACTCAGCCAGTAGACATTTATTGAGCACCTGCTGTATTCCAAGTCCACGCTGAGCACAGAGACAAACCCATGAACAAGACCCACTTTGCCCTATGCAAACAACTGTATCCCTTTCCTCTTCACTGTGGGAGGCTAGCAGGCCCGGCACCGCTCTGTGCCAAGACTTATTCTTGACAGTTTTCACACATTTTCTCACTTGTTTGTTATGGCACCAGCCCCCTGAGCTCGCGGTCCAGTGGGGTGAAGAGACAGCTGTGTCGACCAGCAGTGGGAGAGCCTGACTCACAGTGACATATGTCCTATGGCATCTCTGTAGAACCAGCCAGCAGGGAAGGTCTCAAAGAGGAGCCCAGTGTTGATGGAGGGCCAGGAGGTGTCCAGGCATCAAAGGGGCAGACATCTGTGGCAGGCAGAGATGAAGCAGACCAGAAGTGGGAAAATAAAGTTACCAAAAATCTATGACACTACTGTAAAATCTGCACGGTTTCAGCTACAGACACACACACACACACCCCTGTGCATGCAGGGTACACATGCAGAGAAAAAAGACTGAAAGGAAATACATGCGACAAAGTGTTGACTGAGGCTGTCAGTGGTGGGTGGAATTGCAGGTCATTTTTATTTCCCTTTCTAGATTCTTCTGTATTTTCGAAGTTTTCTACAATACAGCAAGTTATTTTTTTAAACAATAAGTAAAGCAGCGTGGGGCCTGTGATTCAGGACACCACCTTGGGCAACACCCCAGAACCTCTCAGGGACCTCTTATTCCAGCGGCGACCGCGGTCACCGGTTCCGCACAAGCCCTCCTCCCCTGCAGCTAGGATGCCCGAGACGACCTCGATTCGGGAGCCCCGTCTCTCTTCCTGCCCCTACCCTGGGCCTTCTTCACAGAAACCCACTCTGCATCACATGCACCAACCCGAAGCTCCTCTGACTGCGGCGGAACAGACGCTCACCCCCCTTACGTGCCGGGATGACCCTAAGACGTGGCCGCGGCTCCTCGGAGGCCGAGCAGCTGGTGCCCATGGTGGGGGCTCCCTCGCCTCCACCGTTTCACCCTCCACTACTTCCCAAATAAAGCTGTTTCTGGCTCTGTCTTGGGGGATCCTGCTTAAGGCACCAACCCTGATACCCTGTCCCATGCCAGCGTCACCCTAGCTTCTCCACCCGGCTGTGCCCAGGCCGTCCTTGGCCCCTGGAAGGAACTCAGGCAGGTTTATCCTCTTCATCTGTAGGTGTCACTGAAACAAGCGTAGAGACGGGACCTCCGCACCTTCCTGAGTAACGGGACCCATCTTGTGTCCAGAAAACGTCATTGGGTGACAGTTCTGCACCTGCCTCCTCCAAGCCAGAAGGTGGGGGTGAGTGAGGCCTGGACCCGGCCCTGGAGCAGCTCCCAGGCTGAGGGGTCAGAAGCGTTACTGCCCATGACAGGGCGCCCCGCCCCAGATGACGCGGCCCCCAGAGGCACAGGTGAATTCTACCAAGGGCCTGCCCCTGCCCCATTCTAGAAACCGCTAGCCTGGAACCTTTGGCTGGGAGAGAAGGTGACAGACCCGCGCTTACCTCTAATGATGACGACCTTGGATGTTTCCTTGCAAGCAACAGGGGCTCAGACACAGGGCCGGAGTGGCAGGAGGCAGGAGCGTCAGTGAAATTTGGAAGAATCCACAGGGATTATCCAGATTTGGGGCCAGGCACTGGGCTTGGTAATGTGGCTGCTTTAAGTAACAGAGATTTGCTGTTTTCCAAGAACGCTAATACGATAAGTGCTCTTGCAGCTAAAATCGTTTTCCATGCTGTCTAATTGCGCTCCGCCAATGCCAGCGGCCTCGAAGGCTCGCGCGGCCTTGCAGGGCCGCTGTAAATACCGATTGTTCCTGTGTACGGTGGGCTGCAGAGAAAAACACGACGTGTCGCTGGGGCTTTGTCGGATGAGCTTGTTGCTCAGATTCAGATGAATGCTCCACTGCTCCGAGGGGGCGCGGGCAGGGTTTGGAGGCAGCAGAGCCGGCTGGGGTTTCTTTTAAGCACTCGCCACCGATGGGGCCACGGGGGCCTCTTTCTGGCCTCAGGAGTTGGATGCTGGGCTGGCGGTCTCACCTGCACCCCAACCCCATTGCTGCGTAGCCTTGGACCACCCCGCCCACCCCAGGCCTCAGCCGTTTCTTCTGTGTAAGGGGGCAGTAGTCCCAATAAAAGCCCATCTTTAGAGACGAGGACATGAAGGAAAACAGCTGTCACTGTGAGAGGGCATTGTCCCCGCTGCGGTTAGCACTGTCTTTTGCAGGACACCACTGGGCTTCCCCAGGACACCTTAGCTGCTGCCCCTTCGGAGCTGGACCAGGTCCTGAAGTCGTGTAGGGGTTGGACACTTGCCCGCCTCTCTTCCTTTCATCCTTCCTTCTTCCTTCCTTTCTTTTTTCTTTTCTTTTTTTTAACCGCAGTTGCAGAAGGTCGAGTTAATCAGATGCCTCAGCCCCTAGCACATGTCAGCGTTTGTTTCCATCCCCATCAAAGAGGAGGATCAGGCACAGCTCACATCCGCATGGCAGGGAGAGCAGCGTCCGTTCACAGGGCCCCGGAGCTGTGCGAAGCCTCTGCCCTCTCTTTACATAAGAAGAAGAGTCTTGACTGTCTTGGTGCCGCACAGAAAATCACGGTAATCGGTATCATCGATGGTGCCATGCTGACTGGGCCAGTAAGACCACTATAGCCTTGGCAAGGTGCACACGCTCCAGAGGATGGGAGCATCCTCTGTGACGTCTCTGGGGACTCCCATGTCCTTGTCCTTTTAGGGGTGTAGTGGTCAGGAACATCCTAAGACGTTTCTCCAAAGAAAAGACAAATTTTTGCGGATTGCAACTCCTACCATGGAGTAAGCGTGGTGCTGACGGGCTCGGGTTCTACAGGCAGCACACCCCGTGCGCCTGGTGCTCCTGCTGCAGCCCACGTCCTGGGTTAGGCAAAGGGCTGCCAGCTTTGAGCAGGACCCAGATGCAGAAGGGGCTTTGCAGCATGTTCAGGCTGCCATGCAAGCAGCCCTGTGGCTTGGGCCACGGGATCCGGAAAACTCTACTGGGGCGGGGGTACCCGCGGCAGGAAAAGGTGTCATTGGAGTTTACGGTGAGCTGCAATGGGAGAATCACAACACAAGCTGCTGGGCTTCTGGAATGAGGCCATGCTGTTTGCAACAGAGAATTACACTTTTCGAGAACAATTCTTGGAGTGCCATTTGCTCCTAACAGAGAGAGAATGCGTGACCATGTCATACCAAGGGGCACGCAGCTCCAACTGTCCATCAGTTCTATCAGACCCAGCACATTGTAAGATTGCGCAGGCCAAGTGGCAACCCTTCCTGTGGAAGTGCCACCTCCGGATGCAACAGAAGTAAGACCAGAGGGCACACGAGCAGGTAGCCCATGTCCCCTGGCTCCCACCAGCACTGTCCCAGCCCCCTCGCTCTGCCCTGTCCTGGAGCAAGGTGGTTACGAATCGGTCAGTTCCGTTTGTGGAGGCCAACCAAGACAGACCACAACTGCACTGCAGCCTCGGGGGTGGCCTCGAGAGACAGTGTGATGGAAAGTCTCCCCGTGGGCACAGCTTCAGACAGCCACTGAGCCTGCGTGGACAGAGAAGCAGCCAGAGGTTAGACTATACGTGGGTTCATGGGTAGCAACAAGAGGCCTGGCCAGTTGATTGGGATCCTGGAAGGAAAAAACTTGGAAGATCTGGGACAGGGAATTCTGGGGGAGAGACAGGACGTACCTAGGGGAGTAGTCACGAGGGGTGAGGACCTTGTAACACGTGTTACTGCCCACCAGGAAGCAGCCACCCAGGAGAGGCCTCCCGACAGGATGATCTGACATCAGCCAACCTCCGTCACGGGCCCCCCCAGTGTTGGCGCAATGGGCCCAGGAATGTGGTCGCCATGGTGGCCCAAGGGTAGGAGATGCACGGCCCGTTCCACCTCCTGCCACCACTGAGTGTGCAACACGACAGCAATAGAGACCCCCGCTGACCCCCGATGTGGCACCATCCTTACAGGAAATGAGCCAGCCACTTAGGGGACCGTGACCACACGGGGCACCCTCATCCCGGATGGGTGCTACAGTCTTAAACTTTGTGCCCCTGCATTCACGTGGTGAAATTCTAGCCCCAAAGCTGATGATATTGGGGGGGGGGCCTTTGAGGTGATTAGGTCACAAGGGTGGCACTCTCATGAATGGGACTAGTGGCCTTATAAAGGGGGCCCCGGAGAGCTCCCTCGCCCCTCCTGCCACATGAGGACACAGTGAGAAGACGCCCACCTGTGGGGAACAGGCCCTCAGCAGACACCAATCTGCCAGCACCTCGACCTTGGAGTTCCGGCCTCTAGAACTGGAAAAGGTAAGTGTCTGTCGTGTGTAAGCCGCCCAGGCTACAGCAGGTGATTACAGCTGAACGGACTAAGACACAGGGTCAGTGGTGTCCTCTGCCACCAGCACGGGGGGTCACTTTACAGCAAAAGAGTTGTGTGAGAGAACCCAGGACCATGAGGCCCCCCGGCCGTACCGTGGAAGACACCACTCAGAAGCCGCAGGCGTCGCAGAGCTGGCTGGTGCACGGCCCCGAGGCAGGACTCTGTGCATGGGGACTGTCCTCCAGGATGGCACACGTGTGTTGTACCTGCCTTTTATGCAGTGGGGTGTTCCCAACAGGTGGAACAAACCTTGGGTCCAGGAGCATAGGAAAGGAAGCAGGAGGAGTCCCAGCCATCGCTGGGTGGGAGTCCTGCCCGACGAGCCACTGGGGAACTTCGTGCTTCCCAGTGCCACACCTCTGGGCTCCGTAGGTCAGAGATCCTCACTCCCCAAAGGGCACCTTGTCACCAGGGACACAGAAGGAGTGCCATTGAACCACAGGCTGTGGCTCCCCGGAGGGGCTGGGCATCTCACGTCCACGGTCAGACAGGCAGGTGCCATCGGCTCCGACCACCAGGCAGCTGCGCTGCTGTTACACATAGGACGTGGCGGGAGCAGACGCACTGAGCTCTTAAGGGCACAGCATGGGTGTGCAGACCTGGTGGGAGCATCTGGGCCATGTGGAGAGATGCAGGGACAGCAGTGCCTGGGGCCCTGAGGGCTCACACAGCATAGCTGGCCCTGCAACCTGAGCTCCTGTGGCAGAGAAATAAACATCTGCCTTGCTCAGGCCACTGCTATTCTGAGTCTGTCACATGTAGCCCAACTACATTCCAACTAAGAAACCATCTCAACTGATGGCCACTCTGTCCCCTCATCTCCCAGGTCACTTATGAGACCCAGGAGGTCTCAGTAGTTTAGCCCAATCCGTTAAAAACAATCAGGGCGGTCAACTCCGGGGTGTTTGCTACACACTAAGCTCCGCATATATATTGATTCATGGATACCTCGTGATAGCCCTAGAAGGTAGCACCATGACTCCAGATTTACAGTGGGAAAAACTGAGACTCAGAGAGGTTAAGCAACTTGCCAAGATCACACAGCTAGAGACCGACAGAGACACCATTCGGAGATCATCAGACGGAAAGTCCATTCTCCTGTGTCTACACTTTTGGATCTCCCTCAAAGCCAAGCTCTCCCCTCTGTTCCCGTGGACACCACCACCATCCCCTCCTACCCCACGGCCTGCTCTCCCAACCCTGCGAGGAGCCTCCAGGTTTCAGGCAGACCCTGGGCCTCCGGAAGGAGGAGATGCCCCAGGCGGGGCACTACGTGTGCAAAGGCCCGCAGGGAGCAGCTGGGAGGGCGGTGCGCCGGGAGAGAAGACCTGGCAGACTCCCCGCCGGGAGCCTCTAGCCCGCGGTGCCCCGCTTGCTGGGCCTTAGGCTCCTGCTCCAACTTGCAGTTGGCCCTGCGACGTCATGCTCAAGCAATGGACGTGCACGCCCTCCGCGCCCTCCTGGCCAGGTGCTCTGCTCTGGGTCATCCCTGCCCCCCATGTGAGAGTCCTGGGAACCAGGAGCGGGAGGAGGTGGCAGAGAAGCCAAAGCCGGGAGGGCCTGGGCTATGGGCCCCTGGGAGCCAGGCCCACACTCACCCCAGACCCTCCTCAGCCTCTGCCTGGGGAGGGGGTGTCACAGGAGGGCGCAGATGCCCCACCTCTGAGCTGCTCCTCCCCTGGGCCTCAGTTCCCCAGCTGTGACATGGGGACACAGCACCCCTGCCCTGCCCCTCTCTCCTGCCCAAGCCAGGACAATCGCAGCACCACCTGGACCTCAGGGGCAAGGGCGGGAAGCAGCAGGGTGCACAGCAGCACCCAGCCCCAGGGAGAGCAAAGGCAGGGGTGCGTTTGCCGCGTGTGCTCCAGCGGGCCCTGCCCTCCTCCGTACATGTCCTCAGCAGGGTCCACCCGTGCTTAGCCAGGGCCTGGGGCTCACCGGCTGCGAGGAGCCTGGCCCATGGCTAGTGCATGCAGCCCCTCGTCAGGTGTGTGCCCCGGTCACTGAGGACGTGGCCTGTGTGCAGCTGGGCAGGGTGGCCATGTGGCGTGAGGTGACACTGGCCACAGGCTCCTCCCAGACTCTCAGGGTCGAGGGCTTACGCAGGTGGGCAACACGTGATCATAGGTCAGTAACATGAGCAGAGAGATGGAAACTCTAAGAAAGAATGCAAAGGAGACACTAGAAATGAGAAAACCCCACAATGGACATGAAGAATGCCTGCGATGAGCTCGTCAACAGACCGGACATGGCCAAGGAAAGAATTCACGAGCTTGGAAATATGTCAACAGAAACTTCCCAAACTGAAATGCAAAGAGAAGAAAGAAGCAAAAACAAGAGAAGAGAGTGTCTGAGAACAGTGGAGCAATTTCAAAAGGTGCAACCTACACATAATTGCAATACCATGAGAAGAGAGGGTGGAGCAGAAGAAACATTGGGAGGAATAATGGCTGAGAACTTTCCGAAATTAATGGCAGACAGCAAACCCCAGAGCTAGGAAGCTCAGAGAACAGCAAGATAAATGCCAGGAAGTCTACACTTGGGCATATCATTCTCAAGCTGGAGAAAAAGACAGAATCTTAAAAGAAGCAAGATGGGAAAGACACCTCACCTAGAGAGGGAAAAGAGTAAGAATTACATGGGATTCTCTGCAGAAAGCAAGAAGAGAGTGGAGTACAACAGTAAAGTTTTGGAAGGAAAAAAATCCACCAACCTATAATTCTATATCCAGCATAATGAACCTTCCAAAGTGAAGGGGAAATAAAAACTTTCTCAGACAAATAAAAATTAAAAGTATTCATGGCCAGCAGACCTGCCTTGCCAGAAGTATTAAAAGAAGTCCTCTAGGAAGAAGGAAAAATATATGTCGGAAACTCGAATCTACATTTTTTTTAAAAAAAAGGAAAAGCATCAGAGAAGGATTTTTCAAAACTAAAATAAAATCTTTTATTTTTCTTATTCTTAATTAGCCCAACAGATAAATGTTTGTTAAAAGTACTAATAGTGCTGTGGTCTGAATGTGTTAAAACTTTAATCCCCAGTGCAGCGGTGTTGAGAGGCGGAACTTTTGAGAGGCAATTAGGTCACGAGAGCTCGGTTCTCTGAATCCATTGCTGCTATTATCTCGGGAGTGGTCAGTTATCATGGGAGTGGGTTCCTGAGAAAAGGATGAGTTTTTACCATGGGACGATGTAGCAAGAAGGCCCTCCCCAGATGCAGCCACTTGACCTTGGACTTCCCAGCTTCCAGAACTGCAAGAGATAAATCTCTGTTCTTTATAAAGAATCTGTTTGTAAAGAATCTCTGTTCTTTATAAATTACCCAGTCTCAGGTATTCTGTTATAGCAGCACAAAACAGACTAAGGCAAATAGTAATAATGTATTTTGTGATTATAGCATGCCTAAGTGAAATTAATGATGGCAATTTTAAAAGAGACAGGAGAAAGAAATTGTGAATACTGTGTTACAAGGCAGCTGCACTACATGTGAAGTAACACAGTGCTAGTGGAAGGCGGACTTAAATTAGTTATAACTGTAGACTGCAAATCCTAGGGCAACCAGTAAATTTGCACTGTCACCCCGGCTGGAGTGCAGTGGTGTGATCATAGCTCACTGCAGCCTCAAACTCCTGGGTTCAAGTGATCCTCCTGCCTCAGCCTCACAAGGAGCTAGGACTACAGGTGTGCACCATGCCCAGCTAATTTTTATTTATTCATTCATTTTGTAAAGATAGGTTCTCACTATATTGCATTGCCCAGTAAAATTTTTAAAGTATAATTGATATGCCTAAGAGAGTAGAGAAAGTGAAATCATTTTTAAAAATGCTTAATTAAAACTACAGAAGGCAGAAAAAAAGGGAAGAAAAAAAAAAGAACAAGTGCAACAAATAGAAAACAGCTACAAACAGCATAAACATTAATACAACTCCATCAACAATCACCTTGAATGTGAATGCTCTAAATATACCAATTAAGAGACAGATTGTCAGAGTATATTAAGAAGATGAGACCCAATTATACGGTGTCTACAAGAAACTCACTTTAAATATAATGACTCGTAGATTAAAAGTATCAGAAAAAGTAAAAAAAAAAACTTTACTTTTACTTAGTAAAGGGATGAAGAAAGATGTACCATGGCAACAATAATCAAAAGAAAGCTGGAATAGCTTTATTAATTTCAGACAAGCAGACTTCAGAACAAGGAAAATTATCGGGGATAAAGAGAGGCATTGAATAGCGACAAAAAGATCAAATTCTCCAAGAAGGCATAATAATCCTTAATTTGTCTGCATCTAACAACAAAGCACCCAGATACATGAGGCAAAAACTGAGCACGACCTAGAGAAACAGACAAAGCCACTGATACAGGTGGAGACTTCCCTGTCCCTGGCAGTGATTGGCGAAACAATGCAGAAATCAGCAGGGACGTGTTGATCTGAACAGCGCTATCAATCGACTCGATCTAATTTTCACTTATAGAAAAACTTATCCAACAATAGCAGAATACAAACTTTTCTCAAGCACACATGAAACATCCACCAAGATAGAACACACTTTGAACCATAAAACAGACCTTAACAAATTCAAAAGAGTAAAAGTCATACAAACTATCGTCTCAGGCCAGAAGGGAATGAAATAGGAAATCAATATTAGAAAGACCATTGAAAAATCCCAAAACACTTAGAGATTAAACAACACACTTTCAAATAACACAAAGGTCAAAAAAATAAGTCTCTAGAGAAATTGTTTAACATTTTGAACTGAATGAAAAAATAATTTTCAAAATTCGTGGAATGCAGTGAAAGCAATGCTTAAGGAGAAATTTATAGCATTAAACACATATCTTAGAAAAGAAAAATCAAAAGGAAGGAAATCTTGTCTTTGTGATAACACAGAGGAACCTGGAAGACATTATGTTAACAGAAATCAGCCAGGCAGAGAAAGATCTCGCCTACCCGTGGAATCTAGAGAAGTTGAACTTACGGAAGGAGAAGGTAGAATGGTTGTTACTAGGACCTGGGCAGTGGGGTGGGGAGATGTTGGTCCAACAACACAAAATTTCAGTTAGACTGGAAGGATAAGTTCAAGATATCAATGGTACAACATGGCGATCACAGTTAATAACAATGTATCATATTCTTAAAAATTGCTAAGTGTATACTTTAAGTGTTCTCACCACAAATAAATATGTGATGTAACACATATGTTAATTGCTTGGTTTAACCATTCCACATGTATACATATTTCAAAACCGCATCTTGTACATGATAAATATAGACAATTTTTGTCAATTAAAAACATAAAAACAAATAATTAAAATTTTTTAAAAAGAAAAAGAAATTTAAAATAAATAATCTAAGCATCCATCTTAGGATACTTGAGTAAGAAGAACAATTTAAGTTTAAATCGAGCAGAAGCAAAAAAGTAATAAAAATTAGAGAAGAAATGAATGAATCAAAAACAGAAAATCAGTACAGACAATCAGTGAAACCAGAAGCGGGTTCGTTGAAAAGATCAATAAAACTGACAAACCTCTAGCAAAGTTAGCCAAGAAAAAGACGAGAGAAGAGGCCGGTCATGGTGGCTCACGTCTGTAATCCCAGCACTTTGGAGGCCAAGCTGGGAGGATCGTTTGAGCCCAGGAATTCGAGGCTGCAGTGAGCTGTGACTACACCACTGCACTCCAGCCCAGGCAACACGGTGAGACCCTGTCTCAAAAAAAGAAAAATGAGAGAGGACATTAATTACTAATATCAGAAATGAAAGAAAGTTAATCACTACTGATCCCAGGGACGTTAAAAGGATAATAAAGGAGTACGCCCATACATTTGATAACTTAGATGAAATGGACCAATTCTTAAAAGACCCAGTTACCAAAATTCACACAAGGACTATAAGGTAACCTAAATAGGCCTATTCTATAGGCCTGTCTATTA
>CAUYSK010032608.1:0-42856 GCA_963575035.1 Avahi laniger | reverse complement strand
GGATCGTTCTGAGCTCAGGAGTTCGAGACCAGCCTGAGCAAGAGCGAGACCCCATCTCTACCAAAAAATAGAAAGAAATTAATTGGACAGCTAAAAATATATCTAGAAAAAAAAAAATTAGCCGGGCATGGTGGCACATGCCTGTAATCCCAGCTACTTGGGAGGCTGAGACAGTAGGATTGCCTGAGCCCAGGAGTTTGAGGTTGCTGTGAGCTAGGCTGACGCCACGGCACTCGCCCCAGGCAGGAGAGTGAGACTCTGTCTAAAAAAAAAAAAAAAAAATTAGTGATTCATAGGGGAGCTAAAATTCAAGTGTTAAACAGGGCACATTGTCATGGAGTGTCTGTTTTAACTGATGGTTCTGAAGGGAAATGTTTTTAATACTAAAACAGGCATGATCATATTATCAAGCATACTTTTATGATACACTATACTTAAATGACATTTCACACTCGGGGTGACTACATAAGACTTCCCGATACTCCCCTAACCCCAGGGTTATGAGTTTACTCTTCCCTGGAGTTAGAACTGCATTGGTGAGAATTTTCAATAGCACATATACTTCTGGAGGTCACATAAGTAATATCATGTTTATCTCTACTAGACTCCAAGCTCTCCCAGAGGAGGGGCTATATCTTCCTTTATTTTATGGCCCAGCAAGCAGCACAGTGCTTGGCACAGAGATAAAACTCTAATAAAACTTGTTGACTGGCACTGAACCATATGGAATATAGAATTTTCAAAAATAATTTCTAAGGCAGAAACAGAGTGTCTACAGGTGTAGAAAGGTTATATTGTTCTCAGGAAAAATGAGTTTCCTGATTCTCACGTGGAGCAGTGGTTTGTTGGACCTAAGAGAATTAGGGAATCACTGGCATGGAAAAGGAGTGACAAGGCAGCTCTGTGGCTGCTGTCAGAGAGTCATTGGAGCGTTGCCAGAAACTTAAGGTACAATGATTTGATGTGCATTCACAGACCCAGACATGATTGACTAATTATAGTAGATGGGGACCTGCATCTACAGTAAAATAGACGAATCATGGTATATTCACACTACACAGCAATGAGAGTGAATAAACTATGGTTACCCAGAACAGTAGAGATGAATCTCATGGAGTTAGAGATCACTCTTTGTGATTCTACTTATACAAAGTTCCAAAGAAAAAAAGAAGCAAAACTGACATACAATGTTAGAAGTCACCCTAATCAGCATAATAGTTACCCTTGTCAGGGTAATTTGAAGGAGGCACAAGGGGGCTTTGGAAACTGTGGCAATGCTGTGTTCTTTGGTTGCTGGTTATGCAGAAGTGTTCACTTCGTGAAAATTCATCAATTTGTATGATTATGATCTGAGTACTTTTCTGTATGTATAAAAAGTAAAAGCAACTAACCAAAATAAATTGTGATCCTGGGTTAGAGAACACCCAGGATTGCTAGAATCCACCCAGTAGTACAGAGACAGCATCATAGGGGAGACTAACTTGCAGAAGGATGAGGGTCTGAGAATAAATGGGCGGGGATTATTTCAGCTCACTTATACCAAAGTCTTGTGAGTTTTATTCTTTTTTGTCAAGCAGTAAGGACTCTGGGTATCAGGCCAATAATAAGGGCTAGGCTATTGGAGGGATACATTAATGAAGATGCTTTAAAAGTAATTTGGAATTTTTGATCTGAGAAAAGAGCAGTGCAGATTTTTAATTTTTACTAATTCTTCCAGTGTGTTCAGCAAGAAGGGACATATGTCTGGAGTTGGCTTTGGGACTCCTTCTTTTGTTCTACTCAGTTTTCAGGAATATCAGGAATTGCTGCTAGCTTTTGTTGAGAAATCGTTTTAATAGTCATACAAAAATATGATAATAATTGGGAGGAGTTCAAAGTGTTTATACTGTGGCCTTATCCCATGTTCTGCTCAAGTTAATTTAGGTGGAAGATAAGTGTTGAACCTTTTATTCCTTTTATTTCTAAGCCAAATGAGTTAGAATCAGTCACTCTTCCGATATGTTAGGTAGCATTCAAAGGGGTGTGCTTCTTCTCATTCTTAACATGGAATCAAAATGATATAGGATTTGTGATATTGGTGTGGGACCAGTTAGAAAAATCATAGGTTATTAGACAAAAATCATCCTTCCTTCTGTGTACATGCATGCATGCATGTGTGTGTGTGTGTGTACTCTCACTTGTGTGTGTGTTATGTGACCTGCTATGGAGATGCCAGAAGTTGTGTTTAAGGTGTAATGAATTACATCTCATAAAACTGTTTTGTTATTAAAAAAATTTTAATTGTGGTAAAATACATGTAACATAAAATTTACCAGCCTTACCATTTTTCAGTGTATAGTTCAGTAGTGTTAAGTACATTCACACCGTCATACAACCAGTCTCCAGGACTTTTTCATCTTGCAAAACTGCAACTCTATACCCATTAAACAAACTCTTCACTTTCCCTTCCTCCCAGTCCCTGGAAACCACCATTATACTTACTGTTTCTGTGAAAATCATACACTAAAGATTTCTTCTTTTCTTTTCTCTCTCTCTTTTTTTTTTTGAGACAGGTCTCGCTCTATCACCAGCGCTAGAGTGTTGTGGCATCATCATAGCTCTTACTGCAACCTCAAACTCATGGGTTCAAGCAATCTTACTGCCACAGCCTCCAGAGTAGCTGGGATAACTGGGACAACAGAATTGTGCCACTATGCCCAGCTAATTTTTCTGCTTTTTGTAGAGGTGGGGTCTTGCTCTTGCTCAGACTGGTCTTGAACTCCTGTCCTCAAGAAATCCTCTTTCCTTGGTTTCCCAAATTGTTAGGATTAAAGGCGTGAGCCACCACACCCAGTCTGAAAGCTTTGTTTTAACTTTTCACCCTGAGCCTGGCTTAGATCAAGACTACAACTGAAATAATTTTACTGATCACATAATGTTGAGTTTAGAAGGCTGACTGGGTTATCCTGTAAGTTATAGCAGAAGCCACAGAGGTCAAGATCGTAGGTGAAACCAAATGGCCTATAATAGCCATGCCTTAGATGTGCCATTAACATCTCCTTGAATCTTTGGCTGACTACATTTGCAATAGGGAAAGGAAGAATAGGATAATCAGAGACCCCAGCTGTAGGGCTTGATGGCATCACCTGATATCCACCCACCAACCCCAAATGGAAGAGGTGGGTAGAGGCAGTGGTCTCAGAGTGTGCAGAGTTAAGCAGTTATTGAGTGCCCATGATATACTGCATGCTTTTTCATGTAGGTCACCTAATTTTAATCCTCATGTTAATATTATGAAGTTGGTTATGATTGTACCTGTTTTACAAACAAGGAAGCAGGAACTAAGAGAGTTGACTGCTTTACCCAGGATCCCAAAGTTAATCAATGATAGAGATGGTATTTGACTTTGGTGGTGTTCTACCCTTCTTTACTTTATGTCATGCAGAGGTAGCTGTGGTAATATCTTCATGATATACATTATTCTTATATTACGGATGATCAAACTGAGATAAGTTAGGCTAAGCAATTTTTCAAAATTACACATTTAGCAAGTGGTAGAAATAGGACTTGAAATCAGGACATTATTAAAAATAAGCTGCAAGCCCTTCCTAGATTTGGGACTATCTTTACACAAAAGTTTGCAAAATTCTAGCAGTTAAAAAAGACATTGGTAGTTGGAAAGTCTGCATGTGCAGAAATAATACTAGTGTTGTGACATATGGCAATGCCTTCTTCACAGGAAATGAAGGGGGGAGTTTCATTTCATGGAAGCCCTTGAATGACCCACCTAAGAATTTGTTCTTAATTTCGTAGGCAATCAGGGGGTTTTTGAAGAACCTTGATTGAAGGTGATCAGAGCTTGTGCTTTTAGAAAAATCAATGCATACATTAGAAGGTGAAGCAACCGAATGTAAGCACTCTCTCTCCACACTACTAAAATTGGAACGACTTTATTGCCTCTCTGCATTCCCTTGACCTTTTCCCAATATCAGTTGGGAAACCTACTGTTACTTAACATTTAACACGAGGCATTCTTTTTTCCAAAAGGCATTTGAATAGTAAGGTTGAGATCTCAAACTATTGCATGTATACAAAGGAAGACATTTTAATACAAGCCAGTAAGCCAGAACAGTATTTCAGTGATGAAGGCTGAAATATAAAATCCTATGTGTTGTTTCTTAGGTGACTTTTAGATGAACGAAATGGAAACTATGTTGTAATGAAGTTTACTTAAATATAAGTTTACATAAACTTATGTTTATGTTTATGTTTAGGATTTCACCATGAACTATTTTCTATTTCTCTTACTTACTTCATATTCTTCTCAATGACACTAGAGGTCCCTCAGACTCTGTCTTTAATTTGGTTTTGCCATTGTTCATTTAAGAGGCATCTGAATTCCTGTTGTGGACTTGCATTTCTCTTTATGAATTATACAGCTTGCCTCTCTTAACCTGCTAATGTTAGTGTGTAACATTCCCTATTACACTGATAGTTTAATTGACAAATTAACTTGTGTTAGTTTGCCAGATACTGGCACGAATGAGATTTTTCTTCATCTCCTCAATGGTTGATGTCCGCAATAGAAAAACAGGTTGACTGGATGCAGAATGGTTTTAATTTCGGAAAAATCAATGCTATACCCATAGTGTTCAGCCTGCATTTCTTCAAATATTATGTGCTCAGTCTTATAAAATAGACTCCTATTTTTTGGTTTCGGTCTGTTTTTAATGTTTTTTTATTGGTCTTCTATGGACATACCCTCAAAACATTAGTTTATTCTTCGTATTAATTAGATTGTCCATTCAGTTAACAATTCTTTATTAAATACATACTATGTGCAAGAAACTAAGACAGACATTGAGAACACAGAGGTGAATGATACTAAAAATGGCTCAATAGAATTTTTATTCACATCCCTCTAAACTCTAAAATGTTGTGATATTGGGAATGGGATTTCTTAAGCTCTTGAAGCACAAATTTAGTAAACTCAAGGGAAAGGAGATGACCATATTCTTCCATTTCTTACAATTTTCTTTCTCCGTCTTTACTCCTTCCTGCAAGTACACTGGTGGGCACCTGTTCTTGGAGGTTCCATGTAACTAGCACCTAAATGACATCTGGAGGTAAGTGATTTTTCTGGCCACCTGAACCTGTTGTGACTGTTAAGGTATTGGCCATCAAAAGACTTGCCCAAATGGAACATTGTCATACAATTTTCACAAAGTACTCGATTGATAAAGTTTTGTTATACACATAAGGTTTCTGGATGCCACCAAAAAAAAAAAAAGCAATCTTTGCTTTTCCTTTATTTTCTTCCTTGGAAAACTCCTTGGGAATATGAAAACCACAAGATCGTTGAGAGCAGCAATTCTCAAATTTTAGTGTGATTCAGAATTAACTGGAGGACTTTTAAAAACACACATTTCTGGGCCACATTCTGAGAGTTTCCGGCAAGTTCTGGGACAAAGGCTGAGAATGTGTATGTCTAATAATTTCCCTTAGTCCTGGGACTCTTCTTTATGAATTACTTGTTTAGAGGATAGAGTACTGCATTTTGAGTTGGTAGACTCAGCTTTTAGCTTTAGTTTTGCCACAAACTAGTTATGTAAAAATGGATAAGTGATCTAACCTTATGTGACATTAATATTTTATACAAGCTTGCTTATAACTCCCTTATAGTCACTTCAAAATAATTGCAACCTAACGTTTATGAGCATTGTTTTTCTTTTTCTGTCCTCTTCACTTTCCCTATTTCTCCTGGATCCAATTTAATCTAACTGGAGTACCCTAAAGACACTATGATCTTCCATAATTCATTGCTTTTGTTTATGCTATGTCCTGGAACCCTCTTCTCCCATTTGGTTAACTTGTTAACTTCTACTCATCCTTCACGTACTAGTTTAGCACTCATAACTGAGAAGCTTTACTTAACTTGGCCCCACCTCCAACTCCCCTTAGTAGAGCTGGTTATTCCTTTTAAAGACTTCTCATATTACTTTGAACACAATATTTATCATATTGATATCAGGCTCTTATTGATTCATTGGACAGCTGCTTCCCTGAGAGGAGATAGAATTTTGTTCATCTTTATGTTCCTATTACCTAGTGCTTTCTAGTACAAAGCTGGCATTCAATAAATGTTTAGTGCATGATTAAATCTATATATATCTGCTTTCCTTTCTATATTGTGAATTCCTAGATGGACATCTTGATCATTTTTGCTTTTTTGAGAAATTCATCTCTTTACACATTATAGTTCAATTTTAATGAAGGTTAAATTGCATAAAAAATGAAAGAGTTAGAATAAGAAGATGTTATATGTCTTTTAGTGAAACTGTCTCCAGATTCTAAGTGCAATACTGACTTTGTATTTTTGCATTGTGCAGTTACTATAATTGGATACGATTTTAATAATAATACTTCACATTTAGCAGTGCCTTTGTGCCATGGACTGCACTAAACACATTTCAGGGATTTTTGCAATTTTTACAACCTACAATGTGAGTTTTGTTGTTATATGTGTTTTACAGAACAAAATACTGAGGTTTGACTAAGCAAGGTTACATATTTAATGATGAATTTGGGATTCATACTCATTACATTATTATGTTAAAAACAATTTTGAGAGGGGGAAAATCATTTAACCAATGAATTTTAGTTGCCAATCACATGTCAACGTTTAATATAATAATCAGAAAAGTCAATGAAAGCAGGATGCAGTGAATATCCTTGTCCAAGAAATAAGATGGAAACAAGTTGTCTAGGGTTGTCCTAAGATAGAGTGACTTTGTGAAATTTTAATAATGTGTCATAGCTTTTTAGCAGGAAAAGCAAATATACATATTATATGTCATTGGTTCTGGTGTAGAGCTCATGCTAAGCAGGAAAGCTGACATAATTCCCTCTCTGTTGTTAGGCTGTCAAAACTCAGGCTAAAAGGAGGTAGTTAGTGTTGAATGAATTGAGTCTCCCATGTTCCTAGGACCCTGGTTCTTCAAGATCAAGAGCTAGAAAAAGCATGAGTTTTTTCTATGAACTAGTGAAAGCACTTGCTTACTTTGTTTCAGTGCTGGTCACAGTACTAACAACACATCCAAACAGGAAGGAATTTTGTTCCAGTCCCATTTGATCTAAAGGTTGCTTACATAGTTTACTTTGGGTATCAGATTCTAGTAAATAAAATCTAGGCTTTGACTGTCATTAGTGACATTATGGTCATTAGTAACATTATGGTCATTAGTGACTTAAGGAGTCTTTTTTTTTTTTTTTTTGAGACAGAGTCTCACTCTGTTGCCCGGGCTAGAGTACCGTGGTGTCATCCTAGCTCACAGCAACCTCAAACTTCTGGGCTCAGGCAATCCTCCTGCCTCAGCCTCCCAAGAGGCTGGGACTACAGGCACCTGCCACCACGCCTGGCTAACTTTTTTCTATTTTTAGTTGTTTGGCTAATTTGTTTCTATTTATAGTAGAGATGGGGTCTCACTCTTGCTCAGGCTGGTCTCAAACTCCTGACCTTGAGTGATCCACCCGCCTCAGCCTCCCAGAGTGCTAGGATTACAGGTGTGAGCCACCGCGCCTGGCCTTAAGGATTCTTTTTAACCTAGGAATTTATAATTATAATGTTTTAGTCTGGGTTCAAGCGCATATCCCCCTACCACTTAAAGTTGAGCCTGAGACAAGGACTTGATGCAGGGTGCTATGAACTGAATGTATATTTAAACCCCAAATTCATATGTTGAAATTCTAATCCCCAATGTGATGCTTTTTGAAGGTGGGGCCTTTACAAGGTAATTAGGGTTAGATTAGGTCATGAGAGTGGGGCCCTCATGATTAGATTAATGCCCTTAGAAAGACAGGAAGAGACAGGAGACCTCTCTCTCCTTCTGCCATCTGAGGATACAACTGGCAACCTAATCTTGGTGTTCTAGCCTTCAGAACTGTGAGAAGTAAATGTTTGCTGCTAAAGCCACCCAGTCTATGGTATTCTGTTATAGCATCCCAAACTGACTAAGACACAGGGTGTTTATTTTGGAGGTGATCACAGAAAACAGAAGTGTGGGAATAAGGAGAGAGAGATAAGAAAAGAAGAAAAACAGTAAAGTGTATGTTAATGAGCTGCTTACTGCTTTGAATTGTCCCACTGGAGGACAAGGAAGTTGAAACATTTATCCATGGACTTTCATCCCCCATAGGATGAAGATTACCTTGGTGGGCATAGACTCCCTCACGTTTCTGGTTTGCACCTGCATGTGGCTAAGCTGCTTTCCCCAGCTTTTGAGAAAGCAGTACAAAGGGGCATCATTGGACATTGGCAAATATGCCTGGAACTGTCCACCAAATCAGTGCTGAAATTAGGGTGACTAAGGGGACATGGCACAATTAATCCCAAGTGCCTGCTACAGGTAACAAAAAGGGTTTCCTAGGAATAGTGTCCAAAATGATGAAGTGAATTGTTTACATTTTACTAATTCTTTTATATATTCTGTATGCTTTTTTGTGTGTTTTGAGAGATTATAACCACTTCAAGTGATATTCCGTTTAAGGTTGATATTAGTGCCAATCTCTCATCATTAAAAATTGGAAAATGCCAATTTTTGGCCAGTTTTGAAAAGACCACAAGCAAGAATGAAAACTTTAGTTTTAAATCTCATTAATAAATGACTTTTACTAGATAGTCAGGTCATTGGATGAATAGGTAAGCATAAGGCTAGAAAATAACGTGCACTTAATGTAATAGCATTCTGAATTTTTGATTTAAAAATCATCTTATTTCTTATTTCCTATTGCAGAAAATTTGAAAAACCTAAATAAAAATATGAAGAAAAAAACTGTGTCAACCAGAACTTCCCACCCCAAAATAATCACTGGTACTATTGATATAATTCTTCCCAGTCAAAAGTTCTTATTATAGATGTGAGTAGGTGATTTTTTCTTTTTGATAATAAATGCCAGTTCCCTACTGAGTGGCAGGTAAGGAAACTATATTGAATGCTTTTTATTTGCTAGACATCGAGTTGGATGTTCTATACACCTTCCCTAATCCATCAGCCCCTGCACTGTTTGTTTTTAGGAAGCCACCATTCCAGCCCCAGAGGCCAGGCTACGTGCATTGGGTACTGCCTAGCTCCTGTCTCCTGTCATTGAGAGAGTGCTTTGTCTTCTACAGGCCCCAAGTGAGCAAGTCAGAAAGGTTAAGGGCAGCCTGTGAAATGCTGAGAAGTGTTTTTTTCTAATGGAAATAAAAATGGAATAGAGAGAGGCAGGAGGAAAGAGGGAAATATATTAGAGTAAAGCGATGAAAAAGAAATTTCCTTAAATTTATTTTCCTCCCAGCACTATGTTATGTCTGTTTTTAGGTTTGCTTGTTCAAATGCCTAGGCAGATTTTCCCAATTAAACCATCATTTACAACCTTGCACATTCCAAACGTGTAAATAAACTTCCTTTGGGTTTGTCTGACAAGCATTTACTTTGCATCATCATTGGTGTTTGGACAACACTGCCAGAGATAAAAACAACTGCCGTACACCCAACTCCCTGAAAATGCCTTTTTCCTCCCTTTATCTTTGATGCAAATAAATAAAACCTGCCCTACCATGTCCTGCTTCTCCTTCTCCTTTTCCTCTCCAATTCAAGAATTTAATTTTAAAATTGTTATTTTTAGCCTTGTTCTCAACTGTGCCTATCCTCTGTCCCCACCATGTTGCTGATTGCTGATAACACAGCTGGCTACAGGGGTGGCGGGCGCAGTCTGCAAACATTGCAGATAAAATTGATTGAAAAGTGGACTGCAGCTGATAGAGACCCCTCTGAGGCCTAGGAAGCAGGAGCTTCCCAAAGTGTTTGCTTTTTAGGGTGAAGTTCTTCAACTGCACCTGCACGGGATGGAGGAAAAGGTGGATGTTACAAACTGTCCCTTCTGGGGTAGTCTTAGGAGTCACGGGTGGGCTGAGGATTCATGACTTGAGAAAATTGTAGTCTCTGGAGTCAGAGAAAGGGCTATTTTTGAAACTGTAGGAGAAAAGAGTCAGGAGATAGGCCAGATCCAGAAGTGGTCCAAGATGGTCCAAGACTTTAACTTTCAGTTAAAGTCTAAGCAGAAATCTCAATCTCATAACCTGTAGGCCTCACCTGGAGGTGAGTTTTGCTTGATTTGCACAATGTTTTTCTTTAAAAATGTATTTTTATTGTTATTATTCAGTTATATATTCAATATTCAATTATGTATTCAACATGAAACTGAATATTTTATAATAATTAGATGGTATGTATTCAAATATATATATATATATATATGTAAACACTATGTGCCAAGAACTACTTTAAGCTCTTCACAAATATCAAATAATTTACATCTCATAGCAGCCCTATAAGTTAGGTTCCTATATTGTCTCCATTTTATGAATGAGGAAACTGAGGTACAGAGAGGTTAAATAACATGTGCAAATAACTTGTCACATACCTGCTATGTGATATTAAAATAGATATTTTTACATATAAAACTAAAAATCAATATTTCTGGCTTATCACGAATATTCAGAAGTTCTGGTGAATATTGGGCTTTCAGTTTTTAGCATGCATGTCCGCATTGGATAGGACATGTATGCTATGGGTTACCAGAGTCTTCACATATTTCTATTCTCTGTAATCAGCCAACTTTTATATTAATTCTCCTACTTCTAGAGGTATTTGAGAAAATAACCTCTGGGATAGATCCATAGTTTTTTAAAGCAAGGAGATAAAGTTTAGCAAAAGGAGGGGTTGGAAAATGGCAAGGGGGTATGGAGGAAGTCCTGAGAAACTGCTTACAGGACACTGGTCCCAAACACCCTGTCACCCACCTGAGTAGTGATTATAATAATGCCTCTATTCAGCAATATGTAGTAGATGACTAAAACTGATCTAAAAGCTAAGGATATACCTCTGGGTGAAATAGGAATAGAACTTCAAGTCTTGTGGAAGACAATGCTGGTGATGAGTGCCCACTCCATATACATTATAAAGAGGAGGGAGCGCTGACAGTGGTCACTCTGGGGAATCAGCTCTGAGGAGGTGACTTTTATTCTAAGAGCATGAGTAGAAGTTAGCCAGGGGGATAAGTCATCACTTATGGCCTTGGAGATTATGTCCTGGAAACAGCTTTCCTGAGAGAGCATTAGGAATAGAGAGCAGCAGTTGCAGATGCTGGGGAGAGCACAGCAGGCAGAGGAAACGCACAAAGGAACGTGTTTGGAGAGAAAGGCCTGGAACGTGTTGGGGAGGACACTCACTAGCTGCATCTCCTGGTTGAGGCATTGGCTTCTGAGTCTCAGTTTTCTTCATTTTTAATGTGGAGATGAAAAAAAATGTTTGTTTTATAGTTTTGCTGTAAAACTTACTTGTGGTAGTATATGCAAAGTGCTTAGCACAGAACATGACACATTGTAAAATCTCACCAATATGGCTACTATGTCATATTAAATTTTTGTTCTATAACTATTGGTGTTGATAAAGATAATGATGAGGTTAATGGTATTTTTTTATTATTGTTATTAGAAATTCCACTTGGGGCCATGGGAAGAGAAAACAGGATTTCCATAAGTACGCCTCATGAAGATCCAAATAGCAGAGCCAGGGATGAAATAATGTGCAATGAAGTGACCCTTAGATAATGGAGCAGGAGCAAATAAAAAGAAAAAGCAGAGCGAACAGAACAACAAAAAATCGACTCAAAAATGCTTTGACAAAATTTCTTCCTGTTATGAAAATATAGCAAAACAATTTCTCTATATCTGTGACTTTTGTAATTGATTGGAGAAGTAGAGAGAGAGAATTCAGGTTTGAACAGGCGATTGATAGTTTCTCATATCCAAAGTAGAGCTAGAATCTGAAGTTCAAACTCTCATTATAAGCCTCTTTATGGCACTTACAATTCAGACACAACTTATTTCTTTGCACAAATAGTTCAGTTCTGCCTTGGTGTGATGTCCAAAAAAAAAAAAAAAAAGTGAGGGCCTCCTGCTACAACAGCCCCACTGTCCTGTCAATAATTGTAATCTGAATCTGTCATATTTTGCCTCTATTAATATCTGGTTTCATTGCTCTCACAAAAGATTGAGAACAAATGTCCTTTCCCCTGTGGTCTGTTCTCTCACTCTCACTTTCTATCAGGTTTTTCCTCTAAGAGACAAAAGAGGGTGATGAGCTATAGGAAACAAGCTGAGCCTTATAGTTACAAAGTCTGGTTTAGAGGCCTTTTTTTTTGCTCTCCCTCTCAGACTGTTGAAAACTACTGGCTCAACTGGGATGACATGCTTAAATGTGGGAGCGCAGGTGACATTTCTGCCTTTTTCTTTTTTGCTTCTCAGCATTCATTAGTTCTTCTACCAATAACAGCTTCTGGAGACTCATTTGGGAAGTGTACCTGTTCCTCTCTTAGACCATGAGCTGACCCACCCTAAGCTCTGGTGGTATACGAGTGACCATCTGGCCAATCAGTTCATCCTCTCTCTGGTGCCACAGCGTTTTCTTCAGCGATGAGCACATGTCATAGTCAATCCAGTCAGAGATAATATTCTGACATTTACTGGGGAGATTGGAAGGAAGTTGTTCTCCTTTGTGTTTCTCTTATAGTTACAAAGATGAAAGACTGTAGCTTCCAGAGACCACATAGAGAGGTCTTGTTTGAGCATGAAACACACACAGATGAAAGCAGAGACAGGACATAGGGAAAGGAAAGACAGACAGAGAAATATAGAGATAGATATTGATAAACAGAGAGAGAGATGCCTAGAACCAACTCTTCTACCAGCCTTTTTAGTTATATGATTTAACAATGTCCCTGTTTTACTTAAACCAGTTTGAGTTGAATCTTCATTGATTTGCAACTCTACAAGTCATGACTAATAAATGTAAGCTCACAGACATCCGGGTCCCATACCAAGCTAAGCCTTTGAAGTCAGTTTGTTAATTCAGAAGGAGGAAGACAAAGAGAGGAAGGGAACTATGAAGCCAAATGACCCAGAAACATAGAGTCACAAACATCCAAGTAGATGGACTGTGCTAACTTGGAGTTGGTTCTGAGCCATCGGGTGTGACAAATGGTATGATGTGTGAATTTAAAGGGATGCAGTAAAAGGTTGCAATTTTTGACAGTGCATTTTGTGGCTGGAAAGCCCCAGTATGACAACTGAAGTTACACTTCCTGAGGGCGTGTGAAAGATTATCAACTTCAAATTCTGGTCCCATCAAGCTGTGTGTCCTATTCTTCATTTCCTTCATTTCCTGTTCTTTTTTTTTCTTTGAGACAGAGTCTCACTCTGTCACCCTGGGTAGAATGCAGTGGCATCATTTTAGCTCACTACAACCTCAAACTCCTGAGCCTTGGCCTCCCAGAGTGCTAGGATTATAGGCTCGAGCTACCACGCCTGGCTGACTTCCTATGTTCTTAACATATTATCAGTAAAGGCATTGGCAATTTGCAGGAGTTTGTTTTTAATAATTATTTGTGGCTGGGAAATCCAACACATGGATCTGTCTTTGGATTCGGGAAGGAGCAGGATGACTGGTAGCAGATGAACTTAGGCACTTATGCATTATTGCCTATCAAGAATGCTGTGATTTTAGGTGGTTTCAGGTGCCACCCTCTGAAACTCCCATTTACAATGATGTTGCAAATGGTTGGCTAGGCAGGTGCCAGGTAGTGTAGCATTTTATAGATAGTTGTAAGGAAATTGGAGGGAGCTCACTTCCACTTTTCATTACCTATTTTAAGACAAGCCTCATTCTGCCTCTTCTGCCTTCCCTCCCAAAGCTAAATAAATAACATCAGTTACTCCCAATAATCATCATATGATTTTTATTTTCCAAAAGCCCTTGAGTGCAGAAACCAATCTTATTCAAAGGTGCTTCCCCAGATTCTAGCACAGTTCCAGGCACATGTTAGGTGCTCAATATATTCTGGGTAGTGGAATTAATTTCCTCATTATATCATCTTTGTTTAGAAATGTTTTTTGCTCACTCTGATTCTCCTTCTTCAAGATGCTGTTTTTCATTTCAAACTCCACTCAATTCTTTCTCGTCTCTCTCCACTTCTCATATAAATGAAGAGAGAGAGCGAGTTCTGGTTTCCTGTAAGAGGAACTCAGTCATGGTGGCCAGAGCCAATTGATTCCTAATTAAACGAAGCATAGAATTGAGCTGGGATGCATTTGTTCTGATTCAAAAGCCATCTCTCCTTCCTGCCTGATGATTGTGTCTCTTTCAGTGTCAGCACAATGTGGGCAGGGAGGAACTCTCTCTGCTCTGTTCCACTCCACGCAGGGATAAAGGAAGATATAAGCACAGACCGCTTTGTGATGAGGCAGAAGCCACTTGTTAAAGCAGGGGGAGAATTGACAATAATAGGAGACTGCCCGAATGGAAAGGATGGGATCACAGGCAGTCATTCTTTTAGTAGCAGAAACTTTTCACTCCCCAAGAAGCAGGAAGGAAGCCAGCAGAGGTGATTAAGCCAGCGATTGGATGAAGAGCAGTCTGAGATACAGTCAGTGTGTAGAAGCGACTCAGCAGGCTTGCCGAGCTGGGGCTGAACATACAGCTCGGTGAACCAACCTGAACACTTCATCACCTGGAATATGCCAAGAACCAGGGCTTTAATTTGTTTGTGGCAGTGG
This sequence comes from Avahi laniger, assembly GCA_963575035.1. Classification (NCBI taxonomy): domain Eukaryota; kingdom Metazoa; phylum Chordata; class Mammalia; order Primates; family Indriidae; genus Avahi; species Avahi laniger. The sequence continues at coordinate 28,221 of CAUYSK010032608.1, read as the reverse complement.
ACACTGATCATCAGATATCATGTTTATACCCACTTACTCATTCATGCATTCCACAAATATGTACGGAGCTCTCTCTGCGTGCCAAACTGCTTATTAGACAGTGAGGATTCATAGGTGATTAAGATAGTCTTTCACTAGAGGAGTTCCTGATTTAGTGGAAGAAAATGATAAATGATACCATAGTAAGCCCTCCACAACTAGTAGCTATTATTTTCATGTGCTGGGGAATCCAGGCAAGTATTCATTAGTGATTATTTCATGCAACAACACTGAGAGGTAAATTTTATTTTTCTTTCTGCTTTCCAAGTAGAAAGAAACATGATCAACATTACCCAAAAATAAATTGCAAAGCTAGGACTTGAACTCGGGTAGTTAAGAAGAAAGTACAAAATACTGTAATAACACAGGAGTGATCAACTTACTTTTTCTGGGGAAATTCAGAGAAGTATTACCAAATAGACACCCTTTGATTTGGGTCTTAAAGTCTCATTAAGAGTTCACCTGACAGACAAAGGTTACTAGGAGGGCATTTGAACATTCGTAGTCTGTAAGCGGGATTGGCCATAAGAAGAAGTATTTCTGGATTTTTTTGTAAAGCCGAGGTAAGTAGTAGCCTTCATTGAACAGCATATTTTGACAAACTATCTATGGCTTTAAGCATAAACATTTTCTTTATCCAGTCTGACTCTCCAGTTTTAATTATTTTATAACCTAGAGTCTCCCTCCTCTCTGACCCCAAAGCTAGGCCCTGGAGTCTCTGCTTATTGTGGGATATCATTGCTTTCTCATGCTCTTACATACCTCCCTCATCTGGCTGGCTCCTCTTTTCTTGTGGACCTCATAGAAAACATCCTCTCTGACCCCCTTAAAGACTAGGTGAAGGTGACCTCTTCTCTCTGTCCCATAGCTACTGTGTTATCCCTTCTCACACAGTCCTGGAAATCACTCTGTGTGTCTCCTCCACAGGCTGTGAGCACCAGAGCATCTTTCATTATTTTGAACAGGAGGTACTTAATAAATATCCTATCAATAAGTGAGTACATGAATGATAAGATGAGAACAAGTTTACTTGAAATGTTATGGAGAAATTTGCCCAGATTTCCAGAATGCAATTTTGGTTGTGTGGTTAACATCATGTTAAGTTTGGTTTGAGTTGTGTCAGAGTATAGCTCTTTGCTTTTCAATCACCCTCTTCAATGGAATCATTAGGGGAACAGGATCTTTACAACAATTTGCGATAATGAATAAAAATTATACATTTCTTTTAATATAGAATAGCTCCCTTTTAATTTTTATTGTGAAATAATTTTGAAAGTGACAGAAAATTTAGAAAACAGTACAAGGAATTCCAGCTCTTGTTCACCTGGGTATACCCAATGTTAACATTTTGTCACATTTGCTTTCATATTCCTTCTCTCTATCAACATACTTTTTTTCTTCTGAAATATTTGAAAATAATTCCAGCCATGATGTCTGTTTAACCCAAAATACTTTAGTGTATATTTTTGAAAACAAGGACATTTTCTTGCATAAATACAGCACAATGATCAAAATCAGGAAATTAGTATCAATATAACACTATTATCTAATCTGTAGACCTTATTCAAATCAAAGTTAGTTTATAAGAAGCATTCAGTATTTTAAAAAGCCTTTGGTTTGTCCTGTATTCTCATACTTATGTAAGTGGGACATCTTTGAACCATAAACTTGCCAGTATGGAATCAAGAGGCAAAAAAGGAAGAATTGGGATTTTCCTGTTAGAACAAAAGGGACCGAGGCAGGATGAAGTCAGGACCCTTTCTAGAAATAGGCAGAAAAAGATAGATAGAGATAAAAGTGGAGGTGGAGGGAGGCAGGGGAGAAGAGGGAGAGAGAAAGAGAAATAGAGAGAGAGAGAGGGAGAGAGAGAGAGAGGAATTGAGAATGAAAGATTTCAGATGTCTATATTGAGGACAGGCACCTAGTGCTACTCTTCCTCTTTTCAGCTTCCAAAGTCCTTGGTCCTTATTCTCTGGATTGAGAGAAAAATTATGCTGTGTGCCGGCTTGGGCTCTTTTTGGTGAATGAGCCAGTGTGCCTTTCCAGCCATTGTGGTTTAGGGGACACACACACACACACACACACACACACACACACACACACGACATACTCTCACACCCTACTAGCTGACTTTTAAAAGGCATTCTCTATTTTTTTTTTTTTTTTTGAGACAGAGTCTCTCTCTGTTGCCTGGGCTAGAGTGCCGTGGCATCAGTCTAGCTCACAGCAACCTCAAACTCCTGGGCTCAAGCGATCCTTCCGACTCAGCCTCCCAGGTAGCTGGGACTACATGCATGCGCCACCATGCCCGGCTAATTTTTTATCTCTATATTTTTAGTTGTTTGGCTAATTTATTTCTTTGTTTAGTGGAGACGGGGTCTCGCTCTTGCTCAGGCTGGTCTGGAACTCCTGAGCTCAAACAATCCTCCTGCCTTGGCCTCCCAGAGTGCTAGGATTACAGGCGTGAGCCACCACGCCCAGCCAGGCATTCTCTTTTTGAAACTAAGCAAGGTTTTGCTTTCTCCTGCTATACCAGTTTGCTTTTCCAGATAATTCTCCTTTCCATACTTCAGTTTTACTCCTCCTCCAACATCAATGACAGCTAAATGTGAATAAATATGTCAGTACTTCTGAATACAAAGTAACACTCTTTTTACAGTATACATATATAAAAAGAAAAAGCAGATTGAAAACTTCTAATGGATTGAACCTGTTTCTTGCCCCCAGTATTCAGGAATGTCTGAAATTTACCAATCCAGGGCCATTGTGTTAGGGGCTGCTGGGACCTGGTTGTTCTTTGATTCTCATTTTCCATCACAGTGATCATGCTATCTGCTTTTTGTCACTTGTTCTTATCAGATATGCCACCACAGACCGCACTGGATATGAGAAGCAGGCAGCACTGTCTGGTTTGACTCCGACATTCATGAGGGTTGCACCCACCCATACCCTCACCATATAAATTAAAGCTTCACTTTTTGGCAAGATTGATCCTAGGAATAGCACATTGAGAAATATAGGGAAAGAGGGCCAAGTCCGTGTTTTTGTCCAGAGAGTAATCATTTGTCTATGCATTCTGCAATTATTCACAATTCTCAGTGATGTGGTTTTAATCTGTTTAGGAACAGAACACACTTAGCTATAACCTATATCTAAATGTAAGTCTAGCCTCTCAAAAAATATAAGGATTTGGCAGCCAAAAGTAGTAATCGAGCCATCATCAGCATTTTAGTGTTTGATAATATTCTCTGGCTCAATGATTATATCTCTGGTCCAGTGGATAATGTTATTACTTGGCATTAATTCAATCAGGTAACTTTTTAGTTTGTAAAGATCTTAAAGATGGCCTACGTCAATCACTTCTTGATTTTTCAATGAACATGCCTTAGTTTACTCACTTGTGGCCCTCAATCCTGAACCTGTGGAGGAATTTAGTGGTCAATGGAAGATATCCACTTTATCCTGCAGATAAGAATGATTATTTTTCATGACCTTCCAACCACAGAAGAGATTCTAAATACAAGATGTTCTTCTGTGAGTTAGGGACAGAGACTGTTGGCAAAGATAGAGAACAGAAATGGACTGGGAAGTGGACCCAGAATTCTGATCTTGAGTAGTTCTCTGTCCAGTTTGACTGTGCGGTCATTGCTCATATGACCCAGAGATGCTGAAATTCTCCTTTGTTCTGGGATTAACACCACAAGGAGAGTTTTTATTGTAACTCTTCTCTTCTGGTAATAATGAAAATGAAATATTAAGAGCTCTTCATTATAGGCCTTAGGGAAATACGCAAATATGTTACAACTTTCTAAAATATGTCCTGATTAAATATCTCATTTCTCCACTTCCATAATCGAGAGATAATAGACCAACTGATTGTGCTAAATGGATTCCAGTGAGCCTCACTGTCTTGTTCCATCAGGAGGGAATACTTATTTCTCCATTGTGTCATCTTTGTCTTCAAAGAATAACTCATTTCTACTTTTCAAAGTAAATCTCTTAAAAAGAAAAAGAAAAAACTTAACAATCAAAGCTTCATTTCTGAATTATATAAGAATATATATATAGATGGATATGGACATAGATATGGATGCATATATGCCTTGGCTCATAATGTTGAAAGCAGTTTTTCTGGTTAAGGAGATTAAGGAATTTTTTCATGTCCCTCATATGCTCTTTTTTCTTTATTTTTTATCTTTTTTTGGTAAGATCAGTGCATTTTTATGAACAAAAATAAACATTATAAAAAATTTAATACTAATTCCTGAATTGCTAACATAATGTTGTGGTTTGTTTGTTTATTTTTTTTGAGACAGAGTCTCATTCTGTTGCCTGGGCTAGAGTGCCATGGCGTCAGCCTAGCTCACATCAACCTCAAACTCCTGGGCTCAAGTGATCCTCCTGCCTCAGCCTCCCGGGTAGCTGGGACTACAGGCACGCGCCACCGCGCCCGGCTAATTTTTTCTATTTTTAGTTGTTTGGCTAATTTCTTTCTATTTATAGTAGACACGGGGTCTCCCTCTTGCTCAGGCTGGTCTCGAACTCCTGAGCTCAAGCAATCCTCCCGGCTCGGCCTCCCAGAGTGCTAGGATTACAGGCGTGAGTCACCGCACCCGGCCCCACCCCCTTCTTTCTCCTCCTTTCCAAGAATACTTAATAACACCCTGCACGCTCAACTCTGCCTCAGAGTCTCCTTTCCCAGGAACCTATCCCGTGACATTTAGGCGAGGTAATTTCTCACTGGGAGCCTAGTTTTCTTAATCTATGGCGTATGAGTGCCGACGCCTTCCTGGAGGCTTGCTCTGTGGATTAAATGAGATACTGCACGTGCAGCCCGTGCCGGGGAACCGCCAGCACCCGGCAGCGACACTCACTCGTTAGTATGTCCAGAGGCTGGAGCTCGCTGACTGGAAACGACGGCGAGCTGCTGCCAGGGATTGTTTCGTGCTTTCAACCTGCACCCAACTGAGTGTTTTGAGGCTATGCTTGTTCCTCTGAAAGCTGTCCTGTGTTTGCCAGAGTCCCTCCTGCTGTGCCAAGGCTGCCAGTTCAGCTGCACTAGGTCCGTGCATGGCATGACAATCTATAGGGTGGGGACAGAAGGAAAGGAAGGGGATATGGGTCGCTGGGGTGGGGAGCCATCTCTGCAGGAGACGTTTCTCATTTTTTTGAGCCCCAGGGGGTAGTGGCATCAGTTAGGGCAGGGGGAGCTGCTGTCTTCAGGGGGCCCCAGCAGGACCTTGGTCTCTGTAAACACCAGCCCCATCTCTAATCCCTCCTAAGTCCTTTTGGATGTGGGGGCAAATAGAACGTACCCTGGGCTTGAAGGACAATATGCCATTTCCACTTTTTGGAGGTGCGGGGTGGGGGAGGGGATCCAGAGGGACCAGTAACTTTTCCGGCCTGGGTGGGTCACCTCATGGTGGGCGAGCACGGGCTTAAAAAAATTATTTTGGTACTACGGAAGTAATACAAAACTCACTTGCAGGCTGTTCATTGGCGAAAAAATGTAAAAATACAGATAAGTGCACACACATGAAAAAAGGACAAGAGGAAAAACAATTTGTTAAAAACCTAATATTTTGGGGTGTACCCGTGCATCCTTTTTTCTTTATATGCACATGTCATTATGCAGCAGAGTCACATCACAGGCTCAGTTAAAATATGTCAATTGAACTGTTTGCATTTCACAGAGCAAGAGAAAACAGTTTAAATAATAGGGGCAATTTTGTCCACCGGTTTACCCAAAGAATGAGCACGAGATGGAAGCCACAAATCTTCTATTTCCTCAGTTGCTTTCAATTCAAATGTGACTCTTCAATCTTGCCAAGTGATACTGGCGTCTAGGGTACATATTTCTCGCACAGTATGGCCCCTACATGCAAGCAAACTACTGCATCAGGGACTCGCCCCGAGAAACAGTGACCTTGCTGTACAGGATTTAGTGCTGAGCCTCGAATATGTCGCTTTCCTGCATTATTTTCAAGGGCAATTTTGACTATTGGTGATTTCTTTTCATCGCCTGTCTTTAGAAGCCACCCCCTCAAGAGGGTGCAGTTTCACTGCACATCTGTTTATGACACTTAGGATGTTTTCAGTGTTCCAGTAAGAACTAAGATGTTGAGATGAACATCCTTGTCCATAACATATTGGCTTTCTCGTTGAGTCATTTCTTTAGGGTACTTTTCTAGAAATAGAGTTGTGCCAATTCGCCCCAGAATGGTGGTATTGGCATACACTCCCGTAAAGAGTGTAGGAGTGTGCTTTATTTCTTTTACCTTGCCAACACTAAATATTATCACTCGAAAAAATATTAGGGTGTGTTTTTTTAAAAATATGCGATCCATATAATTGGCACATAATTCAAGCAATACAAAAGCGTTGGCCGGGTGCGGTGGCTCACGCCTGTAATCCTAGCACTCTGGGAGGCAGAGGCGAGAGGATCGCTTGAGCTCAAGAGTTCGAGACCGACCTGAGCAAGAGTGACACTCCGTCTCTACCAAAAATAGGAAAAAAATTAGCCAGTCAACTAAAAATAGAAACAAAAAATTAGCCGGGCGTGGTGGCTCATGCCTGTAGTCCCAGCTACTTGGGAGACTGAGACAGGAGGATCACTTGAGCCCAGGAGTTTGAGGTTGCTGTGAGCTAGGCTGATGCCACGGCACTCACTCTAGCCCAGGCAAGAAAGCGAGACTTTGTCTCAAAAAACAAAAAACAAACAAAAAAGACTCACAGGGTAGTAATATTCACCAGGGATTAGGGGGTTGGCTGGCCGGGGGGTGGGGGGGGGCGACAAATCACAACTAATGGACACGGGAGCATTGTAGAGGGGAAGGGCATGCCTCTAATGCTTGCTTGGGTGAGGCAAAGACATAAAATGCAACCAAAATGTTTTTACCCTCATAATATCCTGGAAAAAAAAAAAAAGTTCAACCAAAATAAAAAAGAAAGAAAAAGCAATACAAAAGTGTTTATGGTTACAAGTAAGCTTGCCATCCATAGTCCCTCAGTCCCTTAGTTTTATTCCTGAGAGGCAACCCTTGTTAACTGTTTTTTGAGTCGCCTTCCAGAAAAACCCCAGGCCTGTGCTGTCCAATGTGGTAGCCACCAGCCACAGGTGGCTACTGAGCACTGGAAATGTGGCTATTCCGAATTGAGATGAACTGTAAGTACAAAATACACATCGGATTTCGAAGACTTAATACAAAAAACAGAATGTAAAATGTCTCATTAACAACAGTTCATGTGGATTACATGTTGAAATGATAATATTTTGGATATATTGGGTTAAATAAAATGTTATTAAAATTCATTTCTATATATTTTTAGTTGTCCAGCTAATTTCTTTCTATTTTTTTAGTAGAGACGGGGTCACACTCTTGCTCAGGCTGGTCTCAAACTCCCGAGCTCAAACAATTCTCTCGCCTCGGCCTCCCAGAGTGCTAGGATTACAGGCATGAGCCACCGCACCCAGCCTGCTACGAGAAAATTTTGAGTCGCATCTGTAGCTTGCATTAAGTTACTATTCAGGTATAAGAAAAAATGGTGATCTAACACCTCTTATATTTTCCTGGATAGAGCTGGAACCCATTCTACTAAGTGAAGTATCCCAAGAATGGAAAAATAAGCACCACATGTACTCACCAGCAAGTTGGTTTCACTGATCAACACCTAAGTGCACATACAGGAATAACATTTTTCGGGCGTCAGGCAGGTGGGAGGCGGGAGGAGGGGATGGGTATATACATACATAATGAGTGTGATGCGCACTGTCTGGGAGATGGACACGCTTGAAGCTCTGACTGGGGGGCACAGGGCAAGGGCAACGTAATCTAAACATTTGTACCCCCATAATATGCAGAAATAAAAAAATTAAATTAAAAAAAAGTTTCTATCGGTCAGAGCTATTCCACACATATTGAAGTATTTGCTCATAGGTCTTCCTTCCCCTTTTTGTTTTCCCAAATGCTGGCATCTCAGGCACATAGCACACCCAACCGCGGCTGTGATTTGTGCATAGCTGGGTGCTCCTGGGCAGCCCCACAGTCAAAGCTAAACGTGCACGGGGCTGGGTTGCAGGCAGAGACGGGCAGGAGCCCCAGGGCAGCCGTACAGTCTTGCCTTTGGAGTATCTGTACCATTTAGGTGCCCTAAGTCATGGCTTCTGTTTAAAACAAAACTTTTAAATGCATTTCCTCCTCTGGGCCACTAAATTGTCAGCCTCAACCTGAGGCTGAGGGTGTGGTGGGTATGGACCTTCAGTTTCTGTCTCACCTTGAGAGGTGTCGTTGGACTGAGTCTCCTGTCTCCAGGGAGGCCAAAGACGGTTTGGTCTCGGGATGCGAGGGGAGCTGTATGGAAAAACCAATGATTTTTTTAAATAATTGTCTTGGCTTTGCTGTGAGGTTACATTTTGTCCTAGAAAATACAGGCTATTGATTTTTCCCTCTGTATATACAAATCCATTTATAATCCTACTATTGCAGAAAAGTAAAAACTTTTTTAAAAAAAAAAAAAGAAGAAAGAAAAACAATTTGGCTATCACGGAAAAGATACAGGAAACTAGAACATGAGGATTCCATTAAGTTCCAGGATGAAGCCCAGCCGGTTTCGAGTGTTAGTGCAGGAAAGACTGGCAAGGAAAGTTCAGTTGAAACCATCTGCTTCTACAAGAGGGCCAGGTGCCACGCGGACAGACGGGCGTGAGTGCGAGCCCGGCACGAGGCCAGCTGATGCTCAGCAGAATGGCAGGGAACAGAGTCTGCCCTCAGCACGTGCGGTGACCACCCAAACGTGGCCATGCCTGCAACTCCTGTCCTGGTTTCTGAGGCCGAAACCTTCAGGGTGTTTAGGGCCTTAAGCGGAGCTCTCTATAAGGGGGCAGGCAGGAGGATGCTACGGGCTAGTCCCCTACATGTTGTTTAGAAAGGGGACACTTGAAAAACAATCTTGCTTCTCACTCTGTCAACATTGCCCATTAGAGCATAGTCTTGAATTTCCCATGCCATTTCCCGATAGTTCGTGATAAGGTAGTGTACACTTCCAACTTGCTAAGAGAGTAGATCTTAAGTGTCCTCATCAACAACAGTGACAAAAATGGTAAATATGTGAGGTGATAGACTGGGCAATTGGCTTGATTGGGGAAATCATTTCACAATGTATACGTATATCGAAGCATGTTGTACACCTTAAATATATACAAGGTTTATTTGTCAATCATATCTCAATAAAGTTGGGGAAAAGCTATTCCCGTGATCTTTGGCCTGTGAACTGTTCCAAGGCGTGAGGGCAGAAAGTGGGCTGGCATTAGCTTGGTTTTGGTAATGAAGGTTTTCTCTCTGTCAAAATGGATGCACATGCCAATGACATTTGTTGTTTTTGCCTTTCCTTTTCTTTTCAAGAAAATGATTCTAATCCATTCCTACCTGTGGTAGCTCATGCAGATGGCCACAAGTCTCACCCTTCCTTTTGTCTGTGCTCTTTGTCATGTGACCCTACAGTGCCTTCCCACAACAAGTGGGTTGATCTACCCCAGCTCTGGATGTTGGTTCAGCCATGTGACTTGCTGTGGCCATTGTAGACATGACGCAGAGGCTCCAAGTGGCTCATGCTTTGGAGCTTGCTGTCTCTCAGGCCTCTGCCATCTCCATGATAGTATGTCCTCGCTAGCCTGCTGGACAAGAAGGGACATGTGGGTCAGAACTGAGTCAAGGCCAGCCTTAATCTGCCATCAACCAGCTGACCCTCAAATGTGTGAGTGAGTCCAGCAAGATCAGCAGAGCTGTCCAGCCAACCATCCAGATGCGTAAACACTTACTGCTGTGGGCCTCAGAGCTCTGAGATGTTTGTTAAGCAGCATTGCTGTAGCAGAAGCTAACTGATACATCCAAAAGGCTAGAGGGCCTGAATTTGCCTTTGATGCACACGGAAAAGGGAAATTGGCTTTTCACATACTTTCCAGCTAATGCTGCCCCACTGACAATATTTATAGAGGAATTGGTGCAAATTTGTCTCCAATTGCAGGGGCCCCAACAGCAGAATCCTAGGAGATTTCAGTGACCCAGAGCAGTCACAAATTATGCCATATTGGAGCTATGTACAATTTCATAATATGATTGCCCATAAAACCTTAAGAGCCCCTTTAGAAAAATGTTCAAAAATCACATGTGGGCAAAAAGCTCCATATGTGTAAGTAGAGCTAGCTAATGTTTGTTTTAGAAACTTTCCTATTTCCTGACTTGCAAAAGTTCGCCCTTGCAGACTCAGCAGGGTAATAACATTGGTATCTGTATTAATGTCCTATGTCTATAACTAGAATCTCTCACATCCACATAGAAGTAATTTCAGTAGTTCTCACAGCAGGGTCGTAATTCTTCAATACTTAAAATATTATGTATGTTGTCTCTCCTGATGAATAGAACATTTTTTCATCTCGCTGTTAACAAACTTAGATTCTCTCAAGTGATCGAAAAGCACTTTGCAAGCCTAAAGTTCTATAAAAACTCTAAGTAATAGCAACAATAAAACCTTATTAGCCATTTCAGGCTCTGAATCAAGATTTTCAATCCTTGGCATCTAATTAAACGTTTTACGTTCTAAAGGAACACGTAGCATTATACCTCACTCCAAACACTTCCTTTCCTCATTGGGATTAGAAAATCGGTCAAGACTTTGTAAGAGACATACAAATGCAACTCTAAATAAAGATATCTTTGATATTGCTTTCAAAGACTACAAGCCTCTGTCCTGACCAATGTCGCTGGTAGACCTTGGGGTGGGTGGGGGAAGTCAGTAAGAAAGCCATTGTTTTTGGATAACCTAGGACAAATTTTATTATCTTGTTAGAACATCATACCCACATTATGAGGGAGGTAGAGAATTATCCTTAATTTATGGAAAACTGAGACATGAAGACAGCAAAAACCTATGAGTTCAGGATTCAAATTCATCAGCCTTAGAAACAGAAGTGCTAGCTTCAAAATCCCACTTTCTCACATGCCTTTTTCTGCAACTCTCTTGACTTACAATCTGCCCGCGCTGTCCAATACAATTGCCACATGAGACTACTGAATGCTTGCAGTGCGACTAGTCCAATCTGAGATGTGCTATGTCAGCTACAACAGATTTCAAAGACTTAGTATGAACAAATAGAATTTAAAATACTCAACTTTCATATTGATTACATGTTGAAATAATATTTTGGATATATTGGGTTAAGTAAAACATTATTCCAATCAATTTCATCTGTGTCTTTTTTATTTTTATTTTTTATTTTCTGTTTAAAATCTTTTTTCTTCTTCTTTTTTTTTTTTTTTGGAGACAGGGTCTTGCTCTGTCTCCCAGGCTAGAATGTAATGGCGTCATCATAGCTCATAGCAACCTCAAACTCCTGGGCTCAAGCGATCCTCCTGCCTCAGCCTCCCGAGTAGCTGGGACTACAGGCATGCATCACCATGCCCGGCTAATTTTTTCTGTATATTTTTAGTTGTCCAGATAATTTCTTCCTATTTTTAGTAGAGATGGGGTCTCGCTCTTGCTCAGGCTGGTCTCGAACTCCTGAGCTCAAATGATCCGCCCGCCTCGGCCTCCCAGAGTGCTAGGATTGCAGGCATGAGCCACCACGCCCGGCCATGAATACTTCTTTGTGACCGGGTTCTCAAGCTTCTGAAATTTTGGGTTCCTGGATGGGTCTAGTTGCTAAGAGCCGGTAGAAACTGTAGCAAGCAGCTGAGAAAAATGACCACAAAGAGGGCACAGGGGCAGCATTAAACACAGCCTTGTGGCTTTTTAGACAACCTCCTAACACGGTTCGGAAAGGGTATTTAACTTTCCCTAGGTCGCTGCCATGTGCCCGGCTCCCCAGGAAGCAGCGTCGAGATGGAGTTTAGTGAGCAAGAAGTTTATTAGGGAGAGCTCAGAGTCCACGATTGGAAGGGAAGGGGAGAAAGCGAGAGAGTGGCGGGAAGAAGTCGAGTTGCCATGCAGTCTCTAGGGAAGCCGTAGCTCATGCTACAGGGAGTCTGAAAGATTAAATGACACTTGCAGCCATCCCAGGGTGGGGCAAGAGGGCTGAGCCTTAATAACCCCTTGTCAATCAGTCACTGGATGTGGGCTACCCTGGGAGAAGGTGTGGCCTTGGCCAGAGTATCTCTCTAAGGCAGTTCACTAAGGGCATGGTGGGTGGGGGGCGGTGACTGCTGGTGGCACTCCTCGGAGCTTGGGGAAGAAAGCCTTCCTTCCTGAAGCAGTCACATAGCTGGCATCTGAATCTAAGTCCTCTAACTCCTTGTCCAGCACTGATTCTCCCATTCTGCCCAAGCAGAGGACCCAAGCTTTTGTTCAGAGCTGGACATGCGTACAAGGCAAAAACAGAATAATCAGGTTCTGGAACCAGAAAGGCACTTTGCAGAGGAAACAGTGAGCTTTCTGATTCCGCTCCTCTTTGAAAAAGTGCCCATTGTCCCACAGGATGTGTTAATCCAGGAGCAGTCAGAGATCAAGGGAAATTTACTAAGGGTGCAGCCAAGATCTGCTGTGACTGCGGGCCAGCGAGCTGTGCTGTGTCCTCTTCCACAGATGCGATGTCCTGCCTCAGCCAGCAGCTTCGTCAGTACGAGGAGACAAACTTAGGATGGTTCATCAAAGACAAACACGGTCGTGGCAACTGCTGGAGAGGCAGGGGCTCCTGCGTTTGGAGCAGCATGGTTGCTCTTGGGTTGCGCCTTCTGCCTTCTCATCGTGAGCAGTTTTCCAGCAAGACTCCCCTGCCAATATCACAAGTTCACGTCCAGGTTGAGGGCCCTCAGTGACGTCAGAGCTCTCAAAACAGGTCAAGCAAGTGGTCACTTCTGGTGGCTGCCCCATGCTTTCCAGGGGGATGTGTTCTGAGTGATTGTTGTTCCCCTAAAGGGCTACCAAAATCTTGGGAGGGGCGAGAGATGGGGGCGATGCGTCCAATGCCAGCTCGGAAAATGCAAGATCGGATTCAGCGAGGCCAACGCTTCTATTTCTATCACTGTCTTTCTTAGGCAAGTTGCTCTTCTTTTTGTTTTTATGGTGAACATAGGAGTAATTCAGCTTTTGCAGGGCCCCAGCAAAACTAGAGAGAACCATATCTGTCTCGGACAGGCGGGGGTCGGAGCTGGTTTTTCAGATAAAGCTCTGCACAGAGCCCCGACCGAGGGCTGTGGAGAAATGCACACGAAATAGAAGCCATGCAATGAAAATTCTAAGCAAAGCAGCGCATAATCAGGCAATTATTGAACTAAGACTATAGCTTTAAGTCCTGAAACTTCTGAGTCAGAAAATTCTTCTAATAATAGTTAATAAGAACATAATCCTTAACTGTAAGAAGCAGGGAAAGTTGTCTAGAAGACGAACTGCAGGCTACAGCTGAGTTAACAAACAAAAACGCAGATTTGTGACTTTAACCAAAAAGAATGGAACAATAGTAAGCGCACTGAGGCTTGGCAAAGAGGAGAAGGCACCGGCAGGAAACATGAAAACCGGTTTTGCCTTGATTAGGTCTTAATGAGTTTTTGACCGAATGGAGGGACTACTCTTTTACCGCCATCTCGTGGCCAAATACAGAACTGCATCCAAGTTAGATGGGTCTGTCCGCCGCCCCTCAATTCTTTTTCTATTTGTCAAATATTTCTGTGCCTTAATCCCCAAAGTTGGAGCAGACTGATTGAATTTGCCCGACAGTTTCACCTCTGTGGATTCCAAGTCCCAGATCTATTACATGATAGAACCATAGCCATTTTTACTTGGCCCTTTGTTCCCTCTTTCAAGAGATACACCTCCCAGCATGACCCTTTGGAAACGTGTGTGGTGCGTTTTGTACCACACATGTCGGAGGTGATACCAGATGGGAACCCAGGCTTTGGAGGGTCTGGAACTTATACAATTTTGGGGTCCATCTTTAAGTACGAATATAGCATTCCAGGTACAAATTTAAGTATGACAAGAAATCACAAGAAATTCTGAATTTTAAAGAGTTGATAAATACTCTGAACCTCCCAAAATTCAGACAACGTAACATATTTCCAGTTGCAATAATTCCAGAAAAAACATATAAAGTTAATCTGAAATCAGGGCGTAAAAGAACAATTCAAATGCCTTCTTAAATTTCCATTACATTGTACCGGGCTACGTAATTATGTAATTGAATTACTCTTATGGGATAAAAATTGACTCGTTGATAAATATGTTTCTTTAGGGTATTTTGCTGTGTCAGTGGCAATTTTGCCTGCCGTTTCATCTGGAACTGCCAGACTTCATCAGGACAAGGGACATCAGGTACTCCAAGATGCAGTCCAATTCACTGGGCTGGAGAAAATGTGTGACTTCACATACAGACCTACTCACTGTTGTACTGCTATAGATTTGTGCTCTAAAAACCAGTAATTCTGATCAATTCTATTTCACATACAGTCCATCGGAAAAGAAAAATATATGGTATATTCATAATTGTATACATTGCCAAATATATTCTCAACTGGAGAGAATTTCTGTTTAGTCTAGGCATGGATGGGAACTGGGTACTGAATCTTCTGCTTCGAATTGTTCATGTGTGATGAGTAGAAGAATTTTCCATAGAGTAGCCTCTGACTCCATGCCTTGCATACCTTATTTTTCCTCCACCACCTGTGTACTTCTGGTTCGGGACACTGTAGGATCTGTTTACATTGAGATCTAACCTCTGGGCCTGAATCTTCATATCACCTGGAGAGTCAACCCAGTGGGTGGTGAGAATTTCCTGGAAGCTGTTTCTACACTAGGATGGCTGGCAATGTCTTAAAGGTGCACACAAAATATCGCACTATGCCCAAATAAAATATATCCTCAACTCAGCTTCTCCTTGGCTGGATATAAAAAAATTCCTGGGCTGGGCAAGGTAGCTCATTTCTGTAATCCCAGCACTTTGAGAGGCCAAGGCAGGAGGATTGCTTCAGCCCAAGAGTTCGAGACCAGCCTGGGCAACATAGTGAGACCCGTCTCTACAAAAAAAAATAAATAAATAAAAGTAAAAAAAAAAAAACCAGAAAACAAAAAATCCAGGCATGGTGGTGTGCGCCTATAGTTCCAGTCACTAGGGAGGCTAAGGAGGCTGAGGCAGCAGTATCGCTTGAGCCAAGGAGTTGGAAGTTGCAGCAAAGTATGATCACACCACTGCACTCCAGCCAGGATGACAGAGTGAGATCCTGCCTCAAAAAAAAAAAAAAAAGGTAAGGCCGGGCGCGGTGGCTCATGCCTGTAATCCTAGCACTCTGGGAGGCCGAGGCGGGCAGATCGTTCTGAGCTCAGGAGTTCAAGACCAGCCTGAGCAAGAGCGAGACCCCATCTCTACCAAAAATAGAAAGAAATTAATTTGACAGCTAAAAATATATAGAAAAAACTAGCCGGGCATGGTGGCGCATGCCTGTAGTCCCAGCTACTCGGGAGGCTGAGGCAGGAGGATCGCTTGAGCCCAGGAGTTTGAGGTTGCTGTGAGCTAGGCTGACGCCATGGCACTCGCCCCAAGCAAGAGAGTGAGACTCTGTCTCAAAAAAAAAAAAAAAAAAGGTAAAGATAAACAATAGTAAAAATAATAATGAAAAGCCAATAGTCATTGGGTGTTTAATGCTGTTTTCTGAATGTGTCCCCCAAAATTCATGTGTTAGAAACTTAATCCCCAGTGCAACACTGTTGGGAGGTGGGGCCCTTGGGAACTGTTTAAGTCATGAGGGCTCCACTCTTATGAATGGATTAATGCCCTTATAAAAAGAGTTTGTGGGAATGGGTTCATTCTCTCTTGCTCTTCTGCCACATGAGGACACAGTAACACAGAGCTCACCCCTTTTTGCCCTTCTGCCTTCTGCCACGTGAAAACACAGCATTCCTCTTTTCTGGAAGACACAGCAACAAGGCAGCATCTTGGAACCAGACACTGAGCCTGCCAGTGCCTTGATTTTGGACTTCCCAGCCTCCAGAACTATAATATATAAATTCCTGTCCTTTATAAATTACCCAGTCTGTGGCAATCTATTATAGCAGCACAAAAGGGACTAAGACACTTCCTGTACGCCATGTATTTTTCTAAGCATTTTATACCTATGGTATCTTTTAAACCTCACAGCGACTCTACAGAGTAGGTACTGATATTAACAGCCCATTTTGCAGATGCACAAACTAAGGCTAAGAGAGGTTCCATGAGTTATGCAAGGACACATGGCTAGGGGTGGGCAGAGCCTGGGAGTGGGGAGAGTGATCAGGGGTGAGGGGTGGGTTTACACCAGGACAGACAAGTGCTAATGGGACCTGAGCACTGGAAGAGCAGTAGGAGATTAGTAGGAGGCTGGGCAATTCCTAGATGGCTGGCTTTTGGGACAACCTACAGTGATGCCATTTGCCGAGGTGGGGAATGTATGAGGAGCACACAGAAAGGCATGCAGGAGTAGAAAAAGGTGAAGAGTTCAGTCCCATCATATTGATTTGAAGTGTCTGGGGACATCCGTGGAGAGCTGGTGGGAAACAGTTGGATATAGGAGTCCAGAGCTCAGGGGAGAGGTCTGGGCTGGAGACGGACAGTGTGGGTCATTCCTGTGTAGTGGCAGTCAACTCCACAGGTGTGACCGAGAGCCCCTGAGCTGTGTTGGGTGTAGGAAGAAGCCAAGCTGTAAACCTTGGGAGTGGGCAGAGGAAGAAGGGTGGGCAAAAGAGTGACCAGAGAGGGAGCAGGAAACCTGGAAAGTCAAGGGATGAAAACATCTCAAAAAGAGCTTGTGGTCACAGTGGTACACGGTGCAGATAAAGTTTGGGTCATTTGGATTTAACAGCAAGAAAGTCCTGATGTCTGAGTTTGGATTGTCCAGAAGTGGATCTCAAGACAAGGACTTGTCTCTAGCAAGTAGGTTTTAGGGGATTCAGAGCATATGGTTGCTGGAGCGGGGCAGTAAGACAGGGAAGGGAAGGCAGCCAATAAAGGCGGCATCACCAAGCCAGTTCCCACTGTGGGCAACTGACCCTCAGTCCCACGGGGCACCTCTGGGAGACAGTGTTGGAACACATAGCTCAGAGTTATCTGTCACAGGCTAGGTTCTCTGGAGGCAGAAACTGAAGTGGAGTTTGGCACGAAGATGGTTATCAGAGACAACGTCTGTGGAAGGAGGGGAAGGCAGTGGGATTGGGCAGAGGGAGGGGTTCAACTGCAAAGCTGGCCTGACAAAGCCCAGAGTGACCATGGGGAGTGCTGAAGTGAGTATGACCCACAGAGTTGTCCCACAGTGGGATGACATTCCTTGTCATTGGGTATGGGCTACCCAGGTGGTTCTCCGCAGCTGGTTAGAGGCTGTCTGTGGACAGCTGGGTCAATAAGTCGCTCCTTGGAGGGGGATCTGGGGGGCACATCTCTGTGTCCACCACATGAGCCCACTTGAGAGTTGAGGAAGCTGGGATTTTTCTGCACGTGAGTCATCAGTTGAAGTCAGCTGAGGGTGTGGTAATTCCCAGCACTGCCGACCCATTATACATACAGGTGACAGAGCTCCATGGCTTCAGGCAGATACCAGCAGTGGGAAGAGGTAAGACCTGAGAGGTGGATGAGGGCTGTTTCAGTGAAGTGCTGCTGGTAAGGAAGGAGCCAGCCATGAGTTTTTCTCTGCTGTGTGACTTTGACTCCTGTGGCCACGGCCCATGGATCCACGGGAAGACACGTGACCCACACCAGGCCAATCAGAATCCTTCCCTGGGATTTTCAAACTGGAACTAAGGGAAGCAGGTGAGATGAACCGTCCCTGGGGGCGGGAGCCACAAGATAGGAGGTTCTGGAGCAGTTGGGAGTCACGTGGAGGAAAAAATGCCATCACCCCAAAGAGAGAAGCTGAGAGAAGAGAGAGTATGGGGGCCACAAGAAAAAGTCCCAGGGAGTCCTAGTGGCCCAGCTGCATCCCTTCTTTTTTTTTCTTCCCACAGCCCTGAGAGATTCCCAGAATCCTGCCAATAAAATCCACACTGTGCTAAGCAAAGCTGAACTGAGCTTCCGGTTTTCGAGAGGAGAGTCTCTGGTAGAGTTAAGGAATGAGTGGGATGGAAGGAAATGCGTGCAGATGGCTTCCAAAGCGCTGACAATGAAGAGGAGAGAGAGCGAGAGAGAGAGAGAGAGGGAAGGAGAGAGGGAGAGAGAGATATTGCAGAAACTAGATGAGAACACAGGGTCAAAGAAGGGTTTTTTGTTTTATTTTTTTAAGATGTGGAAAACTTAAACATGTTTATGTGCTGAGGGTAAAGAGCCAGTAAAAGCAGCATAAATCATAACAACAGAATGTACTAAAACGGGGCCGAGATACAAAGCTATAAAAGCCTTAAAAATAAAGAAAATATGCCCTCAATAAAAATAAGGAGAACAAGCAGAAGGAACATAACCCTTGCAGTGGAGAGCATGCATTAGACAGCACGAGCACCCGCAGCATACACGTGGTCCTGGGCAACTGCTTACTCTGGGGATTGAGACCAGTTCAAAGTCCTTAGCCTCTTGCTTCTTTCATCTCCTGGGGGGCTCATCCAGGGCACTTGGAAGGGGCTCCTTCTTTCAAAGAAGTTACCCAGTGATGAGAACATGACACGTGCGCTCAGTCCATTATAAAAAGCCTTGGGTGCTGACTCAAGACTACAGTTGGGAAGGGGCTGCTGGAGAGTGTGCGATGGAAGATGTAGGAGAGAAAGAAGCTGACTACTGGGTGAGGTGTCCACAGCAGGGAGGATGTGGTGTCCAGAGCACCAGGGAGAGCTTAGCTTTAGATCAGATAAGAGGCCCTTGGCCATGAGACAAGAAGGAAGGGAGAAAGCTTGTGTGTCAGTGTGATGGAGGGCAGGAAGAGAACTCCATTTTCTCTGCAAAGTCAAAAGCAAGGACGTCTGCTAAGAGTTATCAGGAATGGGTTAAACATATTAATTACAAAGGATTTTGACTTCAATTAATCAAAAACCCAACTAACAATGGCATAGACCTTTACTGCTTGGTCAGTAAGAAGTCTGGAGATAGCAGATTCAGGGTTTTTCCACGGTTCATTGGTTGCATCAAGGACCAGGCCGTTAGCCACTCCCCTGTGCCATCCTTAGCTATTGGCTATTTCTCTCCATACTTGTCACCTCTTGGTGTAAAGGTGGCTGCTGTAGCTCCAGGCATCGAGTGCCTATTTAGGAGAGGAAGCCATGGATAGTCGGGCAGTGAGAAGACTTCTCCCCACTACTCTCACTTGTTATTAGGAAGAAAAATTCTAATCAGGAGCCTCCCAGAGACTTCTTATTAGCCAGAATGGGGTTGTGAGCCCATCATAGTTAAGAGATCTTGGCCTAATAATATGCAAACAAAATTGGATTCAGTTAGCAGAAAAGAAGTGTGTGTGGGGGTGTCTTGAGTGGACAGCCCTAGGATCTGCTACAATGAGGTAGGGAACTCGAGCAGAGGAAAAAGTTTTTGAATAGCCATGGAAGAGAATGGAGAGAAATAGAGCATTGCCCAACAGCGGTAGGGTCCAACTGGAGTGTGAGACCCCACGTAAGAGCGCAGCACAGCCCTGGAAAAAGTCAACAATGCTGATCTCTATCAAATGCCAGCAAAACCTTGCAAGACGGAATGATCAAATTCCAAATAGAGTCCACTGGTCTGGGCATCACTTATGACTAACACTCAGGGTCCAGTTACAGGAAACAGAAATCACTCCAGCTATTTTAAGCAGAAAGGGATTTAATTCAGGGTATCGTGTCTTCATCCATTCAGGCGGCTATAACAAAAATATCACAAATAAGCTTGCTTATAAACAATAGAAATTTATTTCTCACAGTTCAGGAGTCTGGAAAGTCCAAGATCAAGGCTTCTGCAAAAGCAGCATCTGGTGAGGGCCTGCTTCCTGGTGCATAAATGGCCATCTTCTTGCTGTGTCCTCATGTGGCAGAAGGGGCAAGGGAGCTCTCTGGGGTCCCTTTTATAAAGGGCACTAATCCCATTCCTGAGGGTTTTGCCCTCATGACCTAATCACATCCTAAAGGCCCCACCTCCTAATACCATCACTTTGTGGGCTAGGATTTCAACATCAGAGTTTTGGGGGGACAAAACCATTCAGTCTATTGCAACTGGGTATTTGAAAAATCGATGTAAGGAGGGGAGAATTGGGCTTTGGGCTGGCTGCCAGGAATGACTCTTAGAATGACAGAACTGCTGGCCTACCAGGGGAGCTACTCTACCCCTACTTCAATCAGGAAGGTGGGAATTAGAAGGCTCTATGGGAACTGGTGACTTCAAGAACATGCTGCTTCAGCTGGAATCCAGGGATCAGGAGGACATTTATGCTATTGCTGCAATTGCCAATTGACACTTATGAGGCTAGTGTTGAACACTGGAAAACTGCTGCAGAAACTCATTGGCCCTACAACCATGCTTGTCAATGGGATGTAGGTTCCATCTCACTTCACCTTCCAAACCATCTGAAAGAGCATCTAATTCGTAGGCTCTATTTTGCACCCAGAACCCTAGCTGCAAGGGAGTCTGGCAAGTGTAGATTTTAGCTTTCCAGGCTCTGCTGTAGAGGAAGGCACAGAGAAAGAAGGTGGGATGGATGTCAAAAGAACAAATCCATCATATCCGCTACAACTCTAGTAACTTTTCCTGATCCCAAGTCTTCTTTGAAGAGCTCTTTCATACTTCAGATCACATAAAGCTCTGATGAAGATTTCTTTCCTTTTTTCCTTTTTAATTGTGGTAAAAAAATAAAACCCCACATAACATAAATTGTATCACCTTAACCATTGTTAAGTGTATACAATTCATCAGTGTTAAGTATATTCACGCTGTTGCGCATCAGATCTCCAGAACTTTTTCATCTTGCAAAACTGCAAGTCCGTACGCATTAAACCCTAACTCCCCGCTGCCCTGTCCCCCAGCCCCTGGCAGCCATGATTCTACTTTCAGTTTTTATGAATTTGACTACTCTAGATATCTAAGTGGAATCATACAGTACTTCTTTTGGTAACTGGCTTATCTTTGGTGAATGATCTTTTATGAAAATCAGGCTATCAAAATTTGTAATGAACAAATAGGACCCCAGCTAATATTATAATACAAATCTTTGCTGTGATGAGCTGAAATAGACATATTCCACAATCTCAATAGCATAGCTACAACACAGCAGCCCAAAGGCATCCCTTAAAGCAGATTTTATGATATGTAATTTTTTTCATAACCTAGGGTGGGCATGGAACTTTCAAAATGAGTGGTCAAGGAAGCCCCCGCTACAGCTTGGACAATGCTATAGTCTCAGTGAATGAAGCTCTAGCTTGGGGGTCAGCACACTTTGTGTGATTGGCAGAATTCTGGGATGGCCCCCAAGATTCCCACCCTCAGCGGTACATGCTGTATAGAATCCCTTCCCCTTGAGTATGGGTGGGACTTACGAATATGGTGGCACACCACTCCTGTGATTAGGTTATGCCCTATCGCCCAGTTGACTTTAAGAAAGGGCAACTATGTTGGGTGGGCCTGGCCTAATCAGGTGAATCCTTAAAAAGGACCAGGCTTTTCCTAAAGCAAGGGATTCAAGGCTGGGCGTGGTGGCTCATGCCTATAATCCTAGCACTCAGGAGGCAGAGGTGGGAGGATCACTTGAGGTCAAGTCAGTTCGAGACCAGCTTCAGCAAGAGTGAGACCTTGTCTCTATTAAAAATAGAAAGAAATTATTTAGGCAACTAAGATAAGAAAAAATTAGCTGAGCATGGTGGCGCATGCCTGTAGTCTCAGCTACTCTGGAGGCTGAGGCAGGAGGATCGCTTGAGCCCAGGAGTCTGAGGTTGCTGTGAGCTAGGCTGACGCCACAGCACTCACTCTAATCCTGGCAACAGAGCGAGACTCTGTCTTAAAAAAAAAAAAAAAAAAAAAGGAATTCGACACATGAGAGACATTTGATGTCAGGGAGATTCTCTGTTGCTGGCTTTGAAGGTGAGGGGGGGGACGCAGCAAGGACCTAAAAGTGGCCCCCTAGGACCTGAGAGTGACTCTGGCTCACAGCCAGCAAGAAAAAGGGCACTGCAGTCCTACAACTGCAAGGGACTGAATTCTGCCAATAACCTGAATGAGCTTGAAAGAGGATCCTGACCTCCAGGTGAAATCGTAGCCCTGGCTGTCACCTTGATTTCAACCTCGTGAGAATCTGAGCTGAGAATCCAGTCATGCTGTGCCTCGACTTCTGACCTGCAGAATCATGAGCTAAGAAATGGGTGTTGTGAACTGCTAAATTTGTGCTAATCTGTTATATAGCCGGAGCAACCTAATACATCTTGGTTCTAACATCGGTCCTGCCTCCAGTTTACTGTGTGACCAAAGATTTGTCACTAAAGCTCTCTGAGCTTCACCTTCCACGGTTAATGAAAACAATGACTCACTTCCTGTTTGCAGGATTAATGTGAAAGATCAAATTGGTTAATGCCTGTGAAAGCGCTTTGAAAGCGCTTACAAAGCGGCTTATAAATGGAAAGTTTATTATCGTCATATTAAAAAGTCAGCCTCCAATTTCGACCACAGGAAATGATTGAAAATCAACCAACCCAGGGCTGACAAGCCCCCGCTTTGTTACAGGTCCTTAATCATAATGTCAGCTGATGTGGGCGTGCCCAGCATTGGATCTGGCGAGCTCGGGGAATGAATGATGTCAAACGCCCCCCTAAACACACTGCCACCTGCATGCCATTTTGTCTCTGCCACGGATTTGACACAGGCAGATTCCTTTGCATTTATTTACTATTTGTTTTAACCTCCCCAAAGTAACATACACAGGAATTTTATTTTTCACCTGCTAGAAAGTTCTATGCCTCTTAGAACCCTGCAGCTCTCCCTCTGATGGAAATATTGCCCTGTCCAGATGACCCTGAGCTTACCTCAAATCCTATAGTTGCTGCTCTCTTAAAATATTATCTCTATATCTTTTTTTAACAAGCTAAAATCTTGAATGGACTAAAATACCTATCACATATGTTGGTCATATTAGAACATAATTCTTAATGCATTAATTTGTTCTTTTTTCTTTACATCGTTTTCATTTCTCCTCCTTCCCTTTGCACACACCTGTGTCCTTCCCTTCCCTGGTGCTCCCAATATAGTTATATTGTACTTTTGATTGGATCACTATTCAGTGTTCATCTTACTAAATGTTTTAGTGTTTTGTAAGAGCTTTTTTTTTTTTTTTTGAGACAGAGTCTCACTCTGTTGCCTGGGCTTGAGTGCCGTGGCATCAGCCTAGCTCACAGCAACCTCAGACTCCTGGGCTCAAGCGATCCTCCTGCCTCAGCCTCCCAAGTAGCTGGGGCTACAGGCATGTGCCACCGTGCCCCACTAATTTTTTATATATATATTTTAGTTGTCCAGATAATTTCTTTCTATTTTTTTAGTAGCGATGGGGTCTCGTTCTCACTCAGGCTGATCTCGAACTCCTGAGCTCAAACGATCGGCCTGCCTCAGCCTCCCAGAGTGCTAGGATTACAGGTGTGAGCCACTGCACCCAGCCTGTAAGAGTTTTATATAGCTGATTCATGCAGTAAATTACAGTTGTTGTTATTTTTTTCTTGCACTATCCTTCCTCTGGAATTAATAGTCATCTGCCTTTTTGTTTTCTTTGTTTTCTATATACTTTCAATACATAGTATTTTTGGTGTTTTTTGTGTTCTTTTTTTTTTTTAGAGATAGGGTCTCACTCTGTTGCTCAGGCCAGAGTGCAGTGGCATGATCATAGCTCGCTGCAGGCTTGAACTCCTGGCCCAAGTGATCCTCCTGCCTCAGCCTCCTGAGTAGCTGGGACTACAGGTGTGTGCCACCCCGCCTGGCTAATTTTTTAATTTTTTGTAAAGATGGGGTCTTGCTATGTTGCCCAGGCTGCTCTCAGACTCCTTAAGTGATCCTCCTGCCTTGGCCTACCAAAGTGCTGGGATTACAGGTGTGCGCTGCTGCACCCAGCCTAGTTTCAATAATGCAACTGTAAATTTGCCAGATGTCTGTCTACATCTCCTCTGAAGACATCTGGACGTGTCAAGTGGTCTATTGATTTTATCTTGTGGAAAAATCTCTCTCCTTCTGCCATCCTATCCTAATGCATGATTTACATGCAGTAAAAAGCATAGGTCTTAAGTGGATAACTGGATTATTTCTTATATATGTATAGTCCTAGGTGACCACCACCCAGATCAGAATAGAGAATGTTTCTATCATCCCCAGAAAGCTTTCTCGTATCCCTTTCCAGTCAGTACGCGCCCCTTTGTCTCCCAGAGGTAGCCACTGTTGTGACTTTTACTACTGCGGGTTAAATTTTGCCTCTTTTTAAACTTCATGTAAGTGGAAGTGTGTAGTATTTACTCTATGTGTCTAGCTTCTTTCACTCAGTAGACTGTGTGGTTCATCCATGTGCTTGTGTCTGCCCATACTTTATTCTTTTTTTCTTTTTTTTTGAGACAATCTCACTCTGTCACGTGGGCTAGAGTGCCATGGCATCAGCCTAGCTCTCAACAACCTCAAACTCCTGGGCTCAAGAATCCTACTGCCTCAGCCTCCCGAATAGCTGGGACTACAGGCATGCACCACCGTGCCCGGCTAATTCTTTCTATTTTTATTTTTATTTTTTTTTATCCTTTTATGTATTTATTTTTCGGAGACAGAGTCTCGCTCTGCTGCCTGGGCTAGAGTGCCGTGGTGTCAGCCTAGCTCACAGCAACCTCAAACTCCTGGGCTCAAGCGATCCTCCTGCCTCAGCCTCCCGAGCAGCTGGGACTACAGGCATGTGCCACCATGCCCGGCTAATTTTTTCTATATATTTTTAGTTGTCCAACTAATTTCTTTCTATTCTTTTTAGTAGAGACGGGGTCTCGCTCTTGCTCAGGCCGGTCTTGAACTCCTGACCTCTAGCAATCCTCCTGCCTCAGCCTCCCAGAGTGCTAGAATTACAGGCGTGAGCCACCGCGCCTGGCTGTATTTTATTCTTTTAGATTCCCATTGTATGAATATCCATTCTGTTGATGGATGGTTGCGTGGTTTGAAGCCTACGCTCTTAACCACTAAGCTATGTAAGAAATAAGCGTTATCTTCCTGCTGATCAGCTTCGCTTGGAGTTCACTTTCCCAAGGCTGGTGGGATTGCTGGAGTGGATTCAGCATCAGGGAGCAGACAAGGGTGTCTGGAGCTCCTCGGGCTTCTTAGGGAGCAGGGCCCTGCACGATGCTGGTGAGTGCAAGAGGCAAAACACCTTTGCCCACCTGAGAGAGGACAGCCCAGCTGCATCCGCATGCCAGCCCCCGCTTCAGCAGAAGTGGCAGCTTTTTTCCCCTGAAGTGAATTGTTTTGAAATCTCCATGGAGACCCAAGGGCCCTTGAAGTTCCCCAGACAGTCCCTGAGCTCCCACTAATCAAGTATTCAGGGTTAGGAGGGGTTGTCTGGCCTCAAAGGCCATTTGTAAAGCTAACAAACAAATCACAAGGCAAATTGAGGCCAGTCCGTTTCTGGGTGAAGCCAGCAACAGTTTCATTGTGGGCTTAAGGGTGGGATTGCTGAGGCGCGGGCCTATGGGGTCACTGGCACAAAGCCTGGCGAAATTTTATGGGCCCTTGGTGGACTTGCACGCTTGCTACAATGAACACGCCCAACAAAGGGGCCCTTTAAAGAAGAGAAGTTTTATAGCCTTCACAGCAAGCTGGGGCTTGTTCTCCGGCTTTGGGGAGGAGGCAGGGGGGAGGGTGATTTACAGCAGCTGGGGGACCTCCCTCCTGTGAACTTCTCTGGGTTAAACCTGCATCTGATGGTCTCCAGGAGCCTGTAGGCCGGTCTACTGTGAGCAGCTGGGGTTGACAGCTTACAGCCACGGAGCTGATTGAAAGCCTGGAAAACGGGACTGATGGGCAATCTTAAAAAGAACCTGGATTCTTCGGCCTGGAGAAGTAAAGATTAATACTCATGTGCAAGTACATAAGGGGATCTTGCCCCAAAGTTGGTGGTGAGCTACTCTCCATCTCTCTGGAAAAGAAAAAAAATCATAAGATGAGGAAATGGTGTTAAATTCCAGCAGGAGGGATTGAGAGTTGAGGAAAAAGAGGAAAAAAAAAAAGGAAAAAAGCAAACGTCTGACAATGAGAGTTGGACATTAGACTGGGTTCCCATGGGATCTTCCAGAATCTGCTGGAATCTTCTCTGCATAGCTGTGCAAACAGACCAGTCTCTCCTCTGCCTGGGAAGTTTGGAGGCTGGAAGTGCCTAAAGGTGAAGAAAACACAGAATGACTTCTCAGGTCACTTTATTTCTGCACTGTTGTGTTAGTGTGGGTCCCCCCAGAAGCAGACCTCGAGACGAGGGTGTGGGTGCAAGTGGTTCACTTTGGAAGCGATCCCAAGAGCGACAGTGGGGAAGTGAGACAGAGAAGGGAGGGATTGCCAAGAAAGGGTGCAATAAACAGTGGGTTACTTCTTTTTTTTTTCTATAAAAAGGCTTTATTTTTCATCTCATACCTTTGAAAACTTTAGTTGATGCATGAAAATTATATCTGTTTATGAGGTACAGTGTGATATCTTGATACGTGAATACAATGTATAATGATCAAATCAGGGTAATTAGCATATCTACCACATCAAACCTTTATCATTTCTTTGTGTTGGGAACATTCAACATCCTCTCTGGCTATTTGAAAATACACATTATTGTTAACCGTAGTCACCCCACTGTGCTATAGAACACTAGAACTTATTTCTCCTATTTAGCTGTAATTTTGTATCTGTTGACTAACCTCTCCTTATCCCACCTCTCTCTTACCCTTTCTAGCCTCTGGTAACCACTGCTCTATTCTCTACTTCCATGAGATCAACTTTTTTAGCTTCCACATATGAGTGAGATCATGCTGTATTTGTCTTTGTCTTTCTGTGCCTGGCTTATTCTACTTAACATAATGTCTTCCAGGTTTATCCATGTTGTTGTGGATTAAAGGATTTCATTCCTTTTTATGGCTGAAGAGTATTCCATTGTGTGTATATACACCACATTCTCTTTATCCATTAGTCTTAAACAATGAGTTACTTCTGTGGGAAACTGGGGCACAATCCCACTAGGGGACTCCCTATGAAACAGTGTTGAGCAGAATTGTTCTCTCAGATGAGTAAGGAGCTGGAGTACTTATCCATTAACTCCAACCCCTCGTTGGTTGAGGCTCACTCCTTTTCCAAAGATTCCTATGGCTGATGACTTGGGTAAAGAGCATTGGAAAAATGAGACTACCCAGATCCTTCATGGATTGCTGGTATGAACATTGATACCAGGGAGACAAAACTCCACCATGGACCCCCTATTAGAATGGAAAGCACATGGGGGCCAGGCCATAAATGGAGTTCTGGCTCAGGTCTGACTGATGGTGGTTCCATTGGATTCATAAACCTACCCAGTGGTTATTTCTTTGGTCCCTGAATGCCTAATTGGAATGGACAGACTTAGCGGTTAGAACCCCCATCTGTATTGGTTTCTTGGCCTATAGAGTAAGGGCTACAACAGTGGGGAAGACAAAGTGGAGGCCTCTGAAATGCCCCCCTCATCTACCAAGCCAAGACAGTAAATTATCAACAGTATTGCACCCTGGGGTGATGGGTGAGATTGGGGCCATACTCAATGACATAAAGAATGCAAGGTTTGTTAGGGTCATATTCAATGACATAAAAAATGCAAGGTTTGTGGTCCCCAGTGTATCTGCATTTAATTCACTAATCTGGCCCCTAAAACAACTGGATGGATCATGGCAAATTGGAGCCACTTAATCAAGAAGTAGCCTCAATTGCAGCTGCTTTGCCCAATGTGGTACCTTTGTTCCGGCACATGGTAAGTGTCCATGGCTCTGGCAAATACATTATTTTCTATCTCTAATGGCTTGCATTCATGTGGATGGACAATAGCAGATATAAATGGTCTTGTTCCAGGGCTAAGTTAACTTTCCCAACCTCTCTTATAATCTGAAGGGCTCTAGACCATTTTGACATTCTATAAAACAACTCACAAATGGGCCGGGCACGGTGGCTCACGCCTGTAATCCTAGCACTCTGGGAGGCCGAGGTGGGCGGATCGTTCTGAGCTCAGGAGTTCGAGACCAGCCTGAGCAAGAGCGAGACCCCGTCTCTACCAAAAATAGAAAGAAATTAAT